>JAGKTI010004011.1:0-26441 GCA_018397915.1 Birgus latro | reverse complement strand
CTCCTCCCCTTCGCTCTTCATCTCCCCTCCCCCTTGTCCACATCCGCTTCAGTGCCGCATCAGGGTAACAGTGAACATATCCCGAGTCTTCTTCACTGCTGTATTCCATTTAAGGAGCATTGGATGTGTAGTGCCGTCCTCTCTCTCTGGGAAATTAATACCTTAGTGATCATAACGCAGTAATGAGAAATGGGAAGCCTTGTGACTGCTACTGTATGGTGACTGTTTAATTGTATTCTTAGTACGGGGAGACAGTTTATTTTATTTATTTTTTAGGGGAAGGCCTCTCAGTGGATGGGTTAGAAGCTTATTATTATTGTTATTATTACTATTGTTTTTATTATTATTAGTAGTAGTAGTAGTAGTAGTAGTAGTATTACAATAATGGATATACCACGTCATTCTGTCTGCCACCAATCTGTTTTATTCAGACTACGAAAGCCCTCTTGTATTAAGCCAGAGAAGAACCTCTTTTAGTGAACAGGATGAGGACTAGAAATTAAGAAAGTAAGGAGGTTCCCTGATACCACCACCTCAGCGACTTATTTTTGGATACGGCTGGTTAGTAGCCATTTGTACGTTATTTATGCAGAGTATGGTGATAGAAGGATTAACACAATAGGACAGTAAGGTGTAATAAGCAAAATATATAGGAAAAATCAGAGGAAAAGGTGTTAGGGAGCTTCATTAACCGACAGAACCACGGGACGTAGAGCTATGAGGAAGCAAAGCCAGTTGATCTGAGCGTGAACCCCAGACAAGTAATGACCACAGGCAAGTTCAAGTGGGGGTTGGAGGGGGGGCAGCTGTATTCCCTCGGCCGCTTGTCTTTCTCGAGGGCCCTCACGTCGCTCCCCAGGTGATGGTGCGCTGGTCTAGGCGAGGAGGTTCATTGAGTGGCCAAGGAGGGAATGTAAATGAGGATGTGGTAGTGTGGTGTGAAAATGAGTGAAGGTGAGGTGCGAGGGAAAATGCGGATGTGATAGAGTGAGGTGTGAGAATGAGTGTGAAAATAAGGACGTGGTAGTGTGGCGTGAGAATGAGTGAAGGTGAGGTGTGAGGGAAAATGAGGATGCGATAGGTGTAAGAATGAGTGACTGTGAGGTGAGTGAAAATGAGGATGCGATAGTGAGGTGTGAGAATTAGTGACTGTAAGGTGTGAGGGAAAATGAGGATGCGATAGTGAGGTGTGAGATTGAATAACTGTGAGGTGAGTGAAAATGAGGGGTGTGATAGTGAGGTGTGAGAATGAGTGAAGAAGTAGTAGTGAAAATGAGGATGAGTTAGAGAGAGGCTTAAGAGTGAATGAAGGTGAGCATGAAGTGAAGGTGAGAGTGAAGAGTCTTTCTGTGGATGGGGCTGAAGGAAAAAGACAGTTTAATTTTGTATACATGGTAGAAAGACGAGCAGCCAACAAGCATCATGAACAGACAGGCAAAGAAAAGCGTGGAGAGAGACAGACAGGAAAACGCACGCACAGACAGCCGTATACCCAGACGTAGAGTTGAAGGGTAGCGGGGGGGAGGAGATGGATATGCAGGTGGAGGGAGAGGGAGTGTAAGAGTCATTTACACTTGCACTCGTTGGCAAGCACATTACCAGAGGGAGATAGGAAGGAGAGGAAATGACACCACCTGATAAGAGGGGAGGAGTGGCAGACCGAGTGGAAATGAAACGGGAAGCAAAATAGATGCAATAATTTAGGAGGGTAAAGAGAGCAGGGAGAGAGGCGAGAGGGGGAGGGAAAGAGAGGCAAAAGTCGATAAGAAGGGTTGGAGAGAGAGAAAGAGAGAGAGAACAACTATATGACGTTAACTCCATGATTCCGATGACTCTCTCTCTCTCTCTCTCTCTCTCTCTCTCTCTCTCTCTCTCTCTCTCTCTCTGCTACTGTTATGTCTCGTACTCTTCAGAAAGTCTGCTCGAAGCTGAATTAGTGTTTCTAAAGGACACAAAAAACTAGAGAAAAAATGTACCCGGGCTGAAGGGGTTATAGTGGAAGTAAGTGGTGAATAAACTTGCCATTCTGAATGAAATGAATAATTCTAAGCATGAACTGATATTTAAAGCCCTGAATGTTATTGTCACAGGTTAGTTGAGGGAAAATGGTGCTGAAATCGAAGCACTATAGGTTTCAGGAAGAGGAAGAGGCGCCCACTGCAATTACAAAAATACGAGACAGTATTTAAAACATTTTTGTCGATGCGCAGAGATAAAAAGACTGAGATTTTTTTGCTTAGTTATCAGGGCTTATAGATATGCATTGGGCATCTGAATTCGCGTCGGAAAGCACCAGCCAAAGGAAATTCTCAGCCGGAAGTGTGGAGACGACCAGAAAATTTGTAGGGTACCCTTTTAAAGCCTTTCAGTGCGTCGACTTTTTAATTTTGAATATCCAGACGATTTTATTATTCACATTTTCGCCTCAGAAATGTAAGAATGAAGGGAAAGTGAAGGTGAGCGGGATATGAGGGGAAATGAGAAACTGGTGTGCGTGTGAGTGAAGAAAGAATGTATGGCCGAGTGGGAATCATGTTTGTGAGTGAAGATGTCGGCTGGGAAAGTAAGCTGAATGTGTAAGATAGTGGGTGAAAGTGAGGATATACACCTAGGAGCGGATATGAAAATGAGTAGATGAGTAAAAACGAGGATGTGATAGAATGGAGCGTAAGTATGGCCCAAGGAAATTTAAGATCTGAAGCGAGTGAAGCATGAGAAAGCGAGAGTAGTTAAACGGTGCGAGGGAATGGTGTAGATGTGAGAGTGAGTTGGAAGGAGGGTGTGAGTGGAAATGAGTGAGAGTAAATGGAGCGTGTAGATTGAGAGAAGTGAGTAAGAAAAAGTGAGGCTGTGAGTGAAAATGAGGAAGTGATAGATTGAGGTAAGAGAAAGTGAAGGTATGAGTGAAAATGAAGTTGAACATGCTTGAAAGTGAGTGTCTGAGCAAAATTAAAGTGGTAGATTGAGGCGTAAGAATTAGTTGAGAGAAAGGATGATGTAATGAGTGAAATTTAGTGAGTGAAAATGAGTGAAGGAAAATAAAGATGTAAGAGTGACCGAAAGTGAGGATGAGAGTGAATGAAAGTGAGTGTGAGTGAAAATGAGTGAGGCGTGAGAGTGAGTGGCTGCAGCGAGATGAGTCAAAAGGCGAGAGAATGAAAGTGAATGAGTGAAAATGAGTGAGGCGTGAGGGTGAGTGGTTGCAGCGAGATGAGTCAATAGGTGAGAGAATGAAAGTGAATATGAGTGAAAATGAGTGAGGCGTGAGAGTGAGAGTGACCGACCTTTCTGCATCCTTCCACCACCACTGCTGCCAGAAACCACCAGATTCCCCATCCAGCCAGCCCTCGCTCTGCCCAACCATCCTTCACCTTCCTTCACCTTGCCCCTTCTAATCCTTCACCTATTCCTTCATCTTGCCTCCTCTTATCCTTCACCTTCATTCACCCTCCTACCAGTCCTATCGCTTGCTGCGTTCATTGTTCACACGTGTCCTCTTCTTTCATTCATTCTTCTTCTCCCTTGAAATATATACAGTATTTGTTTTTCTTCATTTGCACATGCCTTCCAGTCTTCGCCTTTCGTATTTCTCCTTCATTCATTCTTCATTCTTCACCTCTAGTATTTGTCATTTCAGCATGCATTGGGCACTCCCTTGCAATTTTCTTGTATATTTCTGCATTCTTTACCTTACCATTTCTTATCCTTCATCTTCCTTCACCGTCCCACCAGTCTTGGCCTTATCAGATTACAAAATTCATTCATTCTTCTTCCAGTTTGACTGTCCCCGCATCGTTCTTAGCCTTAGTACACTCGCCCAGCATATCGTTTACCTCTCCTCGTGCCTTCTTCCTTCCTGCTTCACATCGGTTTGCTGTTTTCTTATCGTTCTCAGTTCTCTGTCGCTTTCTTTGCCAATCTTCACTAATTTGCTTGCTTTCTTTCTCTCATCCTTTCCTGCCATCCTCTGCTCATTTTGCAGCATTCTTTCTTTTGACCTTTTCATTCCCCTATTATTATCCTGGCTTCCCTTCTCCCAGTTTTCAGCATTTTTTTTTCCCCCTGTCCTCATCGTTCCTCTATCCTGCCATCCATTCTATTCTCTCGTCATTTGCAATCCCGTATCCCACCCTACCACCCATGACCCATTCAGCAACATTCTTTGCATTCCATCTTCCTACCTTATCATCCATTAGCTGCATGCATCCTTCACTTTTGCGTAAATTATTATAGAATTTTGCTTTTCCATCCTTTTTATGTACATTCAGCTCTGTTTAATACATTGGTCACTTACACTCATGCACCTTTATCTTGCGCCCTTTGGAGTCATCTTTTTCAGCCATTGAATACGATATATCTTGTTTTATTTTATTTTTCGGTGTTTCCAGGGGATATTATTCAATTTAAGAGAGACTTTTTGAGATGGAGAGATTACCTATAGCCTTCAGCCCATCACTGCTAGGGGATTATCTTAAATAGAATTATCTTGAGGTGGCAAAAATAAAATGAAAAAGATGTTATCGCTCTACCGTAAAGGAATAACATCAAGTTTGGGCCCACAGTCAGATATGGTTTAGTGTGTGTGTGTGTGTGTGTGTGTGTGTGTGTGTGTGTGTGTGTGTGTGTGTGGTTTCCTTTTTCTTCCATCGTCTAACTGAATTGTAGAACCGCTTGTGCTTTGTCTTCGTCCTTCACCCGACCCTCCAGGCTTCTAACACTTCATTCTTAACATTTTATTTCCCTATTTGACATGTTATTATTCTCATATGTTATTTATATCTGAAATGAATGAACAGTATAGGCGAAATTAGTTAGATGAAGTGTGCAAAATAAATCGCTAAGGAAGAAGCGCTAGGAAGCTTAGCCAACCAGAGTACGACCCTGATCATCCCTTGACCTTGCCCGTCTCTCGTCCTTCATGCCACACATTTTACATCAGAGCTTCTCCGTTTTATTTTTCCCGTTCATACTTATTTATTATTTATTTATTTATTTAGATAAATAAATAAATAGTTAGATATAGTGGTGACATTTATACGGAAATATTCTTTTATCTAAGATATGTTTAGTTTTGCTACCGCCACTTTTTTTTTTTTTTTAAGCTCAGACTTTTCGTAGGGAGGGAGAGAAAAAAATACGTCTGCTGTCTCCGTCAGTACGATTTTTTAATAGAATTCTTGTAACCTCCAAACGATTTTATTCAAAGGAAACCCCGCTCATGACCTCTCGTTGTGAAGGAATCAGTAGTGATCTTATTATTTCAGTTTCTTATTTTTTGTTGATTTTTTTTTTTCCTGCTGGAGTTATGAAACCCAAGGAAATTACATTCATTGAGTTTGTCGTGTTATCTTTCTCAAACGTGGTATGAGAGTGACAGTGGGTTTGTCGTTCTGCACATTATCTCTATCCCTCTCCTAGCCATCCTCAATGTCTTGCAGAAATCTAGCATTCCGTTCTTTTTTTTTTTCCCTGTTCTTTTTTGCATCTCATTTTACTTTCACTTTCCATTGCTTCTTGCGGTCTTACATTGCCATTCCTAGCTTTTTTCTTTTTTCTTTTTTATCCTGGTTTGTTCACTCTTTATTTCTTTTCTTTGACCTCTGACACTCCTTCCACAGGTGCGCATCATTCATCTCACCCACGTTTTTCTTCCTTCACTAACATTGTTTTTCTTCCTTCACCCATTGTTTTCCTTCCTTCACCCATTGTTTTCTTCCTTCAGAACACAGTTTGTTTCTCTTCTCTCTCGTTTTGTGTTTCTTCTTTCACACACACACCCTCTTTTTCTCCCTTCACTTAGTGTCAGCTGCATTCAGTGATGTCAGTAACCTAGTGTGTGTGTGTGTGTGTGTCACTTCCCCTTTGCCCCTCCGTGCCAGTGTTGTGTGAGTCACCTTGGGTACCGCCTCCCGTTAGTCCTGTCCACCTGCACTCATCTTGCATCCTCTCTCCCCTCTCCCAGTCACGTGACCTCCCCCTCCCTCTTTGCACTCAGGCTGTTTACGTTTGCTAGGAGTATGCTAGCATCGTTGTGTTTATGACCTGACACTTATTTTCAGTGTGATTGCTGGTGCTCAAGGGCTGTTATGTCATGAAGATTCACAACATTTTTAAAGAACAAATTGTAATAGTCCCACTATGATCTCATAATGACCTGCCATGTTACCTGGATTCTTTTGACTGCGTATTGTACCTACTTACTGACGAGGTTTGGTCGCCATCATTTTTCTTTCTTTCTTTTTTCAATCTGAAGTACTGATGGTGGTTGAATGTTGGTGGTGGTCGAGTGTCAGTAAAACACTTGTGTGGTGTTGTTGTCCGCCGGTGCCAGAACATGGCATAGGGTGGTAGCTACATGTGGCATGGAGGGAGTGTGTGGAGGGACTGGCCGGTTTAGGTGGCTGAGGCTAGGGCTGGCTGGCTGGCTGGCTGGCTGGCGTGCGGCGAGACTCGGGAGGCAGTGTGGCGTGGACCTTGGTGGAGGCAGGTGGGAGCCTCGCTTACTCCTCCAGCGTCTCGTTTCACTTCCCATCCCTGGCCAAAACACGCTCCCACCCCCGCTCGCTGGTTACTTCTCCCCGGATTACTATTACGTGAAGGACCAACATATCGTCAGTTACAGTGGTTGTAGTGACGGTGACGACAACGACAGTGGTTGATAGGTAGTGAGCCATCGTGCAGAGTGGGGTGGTGAGCGGTGTTTGAATCGCCTGTGGTGATCGTGTCATCAACATATCACCCGTGCCTGACCTGATATTGCTAAAGTGTTGAGCTGACCATACCTCTGGGTCTGGAAACGCGAGTGTGTTTGTGATGGGGGCAGATGTGGCCTGGACTGTGTGTGCAGTGATGCCGACGCTGAGCCACATCAGATAACGCAGCCACTCACTCCGCCCCCACAGTGCAGGCTACTCCACACCTGTCTTGATTGTCCTCAGGCCTTTACAGACCAGGAAAATGTGCCTAAACCCCAAAACCATGCGTCTAGTGTGTGCATGTGTTGGTTTCATGCTCGCGTTGACATAACCTATTTTTTGTTGGTGACTGCAGGAATGCTGTGGTTAGCTTTGCTCAGCCTGTGAACGGGAAGTGACAATATGTAGTGGAAAATATATCCAACGATCTGTTGACGAGAGGAGTAGTTCACTGAGTATTAAGTTGTGTTTATTTGTCACTGTATTCACTGGATGCTGGAATGCCAGTTACAAGAGTGTCATTTGTTACATATGGCATCTTGTGTTGTATGAAGTGCTCAGAGTTTTAATGTGACATGGAAGCAATAAAGCAGTAAAGAGTGCCCTAGCTACCAAGTGTGTTGTGCTTGGTGTGTGCCAGTGTGGTGAGATGTGGGGATGAGCGAAAGGGCTGCTGAGGTGCCATGAAGCCCCTGAGTCTGGAGGGGCTGAGGCGGCTGGTGCGAGGAGGGCGGGACAAGCCTGGTCAGCAGCAGCAGCAACAACAACAGCAGCAGCAGCAGCAGCAGGACTCTCACCATTTTCGCCGCTCGAGTTCCTTCAAACGAGCCTCGTTACGCCGCTCAGCCCGTCGCCAGGAAAAGATCACTCTTCCAAATGGTTTAGTGGTCAAGACTTCGGCACTACAGCGTAAATCGTCAGTGTCCAGTGACGAGCGCCGTGATGATGGATACTCGACTGACGGCGGGGAAGCTGGAGGCTACGGCACGTCCTCCACAGGCCTCCCACGCCGAGTCATTACATACGATGAGTGGCGCGTGGCGGTGAGCGACGAGGACTCCTTCAAACAAACCGACGAGTCTCTGCCATCCACCCTTTCCACCAACAAGCTTTCTTCCCTCGATTCAGGAGTCAGACATTCTCTCGACTCAAAGAAGAAGTTCAGCATCGAATCTGCAAAACGTTTAAGCCTTGATCGACGCAAAACATATGGAGTGGATGTTGGACCGCCATTAGCTGCTTGTGGATCCCCGTTACTGACCGGAGATTCGCGTCGAACCCTTGATGCTTCAAATTTTCGACGCAGTGTATCAGCAGAGTCCCCTCAACCGCCACTTAGGATCAAGAGCTTGCTAGGATCCCCGCGCATCGCACCCAAAACCCGAGAACCACCCACCACTCCCGCCCGTTCCCTCCATAACACCCCCAACAGGACTCGAGCATGTCAGCCCGTGTCAGCACCACCCACGCCTGGCAAGACGCATGTGCATCGTCTGGCAGGGCCATTGACGCCTACACATCAGCTGCGGGCATCCTGGCACGAGAGAGAAGCGCGTCGTTGTGCTGTGCATATGCCATCAGGTTCTCCCAAACTTTTGCCAGAAACAAAAGCTCAAGGAAGTCCAAAACCTCAAAGTCGTTGGTCTGCACTCTTCTCTGGCAGCTTTTTCTCTCGTTCTCCAAGCAAGAAGAATCAACAGCAGTTGGAAGCTCAGCAGCAGCAAGAGGAGCAGCGGCGTCAGGAACAACAAGAGCTCGAAAAGCAACATCAGCTTTACCTGTACCGTAATCAAGTGTGTGGAGGATCCCCGGCCCTAATCCGCCAGCGATCCGTCCACTCATGTGAGTCCCCCTCACTGCTACGTCAGGCTGGTGCCTACAGCATGCATCCTAGCGGTCCCGTCAGCCTGGGTGGGTATGGGATGGCAAGGGCTCAGGGTGGTCCACGCACCAGAACAGACCTCAACCCCAGTGGTCCCCGGAGCCTTGGCGTTCCCCCTGGATATGGCAGCCCCTCTGCCATACCCCGGCACCTCATACACGAGACTTCCTCACCATCTCCTCGCCATGTACCCTATGAGTCTGGCACCCTGGGTCGTAATACTACACTTGAAACAGGACAGATTGGTCGACGGTTGTCTAATGAAGGAGGGCACATGGCACGGCAGGTAGCCCATGATCAGGGACCAAACAATCGGCAAACGTCGTATGACACGGGACCTTTAAACCGCCAGATTTCCCATGAACCTGGATTAATGAATCGCCATTCTTCCCTTGAGGCAGGTCATTTCCATCGCCAAATTTCCAACGAGTCAGGTTTCATGACTCGACAAGTATCCAATGACTCGGGAGCCATGACCCGCCATTTGTCTCAAGATTTTGGTCCAATGAGTCTGCAGGTGACACACAGTGCTGGACAAACATCTAGTCCCCAAATTCCTCGTGACATTAAGACCATGGGCCGCCAGCTACCGCATGATATAGGGCCATTAAATCGTCAGAGTTCGCAAGATTGTGGAGTGCCAAATCGGCCCCTTCCGCCTGAACCAATGACTATGAACAGGCATATTGGGCAGGGTGGAGGAAATCCAAGCCAGCATATTTACGAAGTGCCACCTTTTGTCCGCCACTTGTCCCATGAACTCCCCGCGCCTGGTTCCCCAGCTTTACTTCAGCGACACCGCTCGATACCCCCATCAGGTCTCCAGTCCCCTGTGTTCCGCCCAAGGCCTCTGTCCTCACCTCCCGCCACACCCGCATTTAAAGCACTCCAAGTGCTTGGAGAGGCTGCCACTGTTGTCAATACTTCCCAGTTCTATCCTGGAAAGTTGGGAGGAGGCGTTGGTGTCCGACCGTCTTCGTCTGACCGCACGTCCTCCCGTCCTAGCTCTCAGGAGCGTCCCGTCCCGCCTGTACCACCCGTCCCACCCCACCGCCCACGGACGCCCGTGTCCATGATGTGTCACGCCGTCCATCCTGGCCGCCCCCTGTCCCTGGCCATGTCGTCAATGCCTCCATGCCCAGACTTGATCAGTCCTGCAAGTGTGACAAGCGAGGCATCCAGCCGGGGACGGCGACGGCGTGGTCCAGGACTTCTGGTAGGTCGTGCCTGTTGGCTCAGCCGAGCTTCATCAACTAGAAAGTCTGTGAGACAAGCTCGGCGAAGTAAAAAGTCTTCATCTCAGCAACAGCATCGCCAGGAGGAAGATGAGTTGGATGAATTGTATGAGAGAGTACCAGGCCGTGCGCTGGGCCCAGAGGCTTACCAAGCACTACAGGAGAAGCAAAGTCAGGCAGCACAACTCAGCATGCTGTTTGTGCCACCACAGCGTCGCCGATCCTCTGGTGCAGTAAAGCTGCACCATTCACTGCTGAGGCGCCTTGATGTCCCTGAGATCCGTACTGCCCACGCTCACCTACTGATGCCGTTAAACCAGCCTGTTGGGTCCAACATGGTTGATGGTAGAAGTCAAAAAGCAGCACAGTTGGTGCGGTCCTTTCTGGAAGAAGAGGAGCAACAGGCTGGAGACGGCGCCAGAGACACCAGCAGTGAACCTGGTGGTGCCAGATTTAGTGTCAACCCCAGTAGGAAGCCCAAAAGTGAACCCAGCACTGCTCGGTTGAACCTGAGGCTAAACAAGAATCCTGAGCTCATTCTGCGGGCGTTGGCTGCACTAGCCAAGTTGGGGAGGACTAAGCAAGAACAGGACCAGGAACAGCTGCCCAATGAGGCTGCTAATGAGCGCATAATCACGCAGCTGCTGCTGAAGGACTTGACTCAGGGTAAAAACAAATCTGGAGATGGCTCAGGTGTAGGCAGTGCTGAGTCGCTGGTGGAGTCCCTAGTGAGCAGCCGAGGCAGCAGTGGTGCTGTTCGCTCCACACGGCGTGTACGTAGGAAGAAGTCACAGAAGAGGCAGCCCAGCGTGCCAGCATATCCATCCTGGAAACGCACCCCGAGGCTTAAATCACCCCATGGCAATAATAAAGGTGAGTGCGGCGTCCCCAAGGCGACACTTCTTAAACTGCCACCATTATAATGGGTAACAGAAAACTTGGACCACTCCTGGCAGATATTTGTTATTGTTGTATTACTCTGGCTATGTTAAGAATGAAAACCATATTCCACAGATCCCAACTCTCAAAATCCATGTACTTCACTTTTCCATCATTATTGCAAAGGTCACCCTACACTGACGCCCACGAACGATCCTGTCGCCTCTAAGCTTTGCCAAGATTACTCCTTACATGCAGTGTGACCTTACATTTAAAATCTTGCATCACAGCTCTTGCATTCATACTAGGTCTGTGTGAAGTATTTGCATGTTAGTATATGAAAGTGCACTTGGAAGTGTTCGTTCATGTATGCATACGACTGTGTGTTGGTAGGTAATTAAATATACCAGTCTGTGTAATATAATTAATCATATATCAATAAGCTTGTCTATACTTACGCCTCGACTGTTCGCTGGTTTCCCTATGGCTGGAATAATTTGTTCTAAACGATTAAGTATTCATGACATCGCCCTAAGGCCAAGAAAAAAATTGTTGGAAGGTGAGAGCATGGCGGGGGGCAGCGAATGAGGGGGAGAGAAGAGGAGGAGAGGNGCCAAAAGTTTTTATTGTCTTTCTTATGTAGTAGTAGTAGTAGTAATAGTAGTAGTAGCAGTAGCAGTTGTTGTTGTTGTTTTATAGTCGCAACCCCAGGCTCATCTGAATGAGAACCCAGTGGACTGCAGGTTGAAGCAGACCACTATACTTTCGGGGGATATGGAGGGAGTTGAGAGACGTTAGTATAACCAGGCCTCTCCACCGCCCATTTATATCGGTGCCACCACGTGAAGGCGTCCTTGTCCAGCGTCAGAGACGAATTGGATAAAAGGTTTTCATAGGTATAACTTAGTCCCTCGTACCCGCTGTCGCACCTCCTGCCTGGAGTCCCACCGCTGGGATTAAATTTGGGTCCACCTGACTGCCACACTTTCTGAGAAAAACTTCCCTCGCCAGCCCCCTAAATTGAATTAGATTATTATAATGAAGCCAATTTTTTTGTCTTATTAGCCTTAATTTGCAAGGTTCAGGGAAAAGAGGCTTCTTATTTTTAAAAGAGTTTCCGAGATAAAAGTAATTTATCGACCACACTCACCAAACTGTAATTAAGAGCACCAGTAGCTTTTGTGTTCAGTGTTTTATGTTTTAAAGTTTTGTGTTTGGAAGTACACCTAACCTACATTACATAAGGCTGTTACAGTTGGACAGTTGTAATCCATTTTTTCATTCGTTTGTTCAAGATCTTGTTACTGATGAACTGTGTCGGTCAAGCTTCGTTATTAATTCAGCCAGATCCGGCCATGCTAATCAGCTGAACTCTGTCAGGTCTGTGATGAGGGATGATGGTATGGAGGAGGATAAAGGGCCGAAACAAAGGAGTAGGATTTGGTAGGTAAATGTTCTGTACGATTTAGCCGTTTAATCCAAGACGTCTTCTTATTTTATTCTCCCTATATCCAAAAGATTTCACTTAATATGCGTGGATTTTATTGATGGAGTTAAGATATTGTACCCTTAAACAGCTTCAATGGTAGAGATCCTCCCTTAGCAGAATTACGTCGTCTGGTGGTCCCTTGAAAAGTAAGCTGTCGTTATGAAGAGTTAAAAAGAAAGACATGGAAGTATGAAAGCTGTAAGTGGAAGGAACCAAAGCCATGTTCGGAAGTGGAAGGGAGGGCAGAATAACAGAGTGAAAAAGTTATAATATCGAGAGTAAGAATAACAAAGGGAAAGTGTGTTGTTGTGATGAGTAAAAATAACAATGTGAAAAGGTGATATTATGAAGAGTAAATGGATTTTCGAGAAAGAAATGAAGGTTAAGAAGACTGAGTTGTATTCTTGTCGGTTTTTAGTTGTGTAGCACGTCTTGTTTTGCGACTTATTTTGCGTTGTACACTTTTCTGTTTTGCTGTATGTTTTTAGGTATATTGTATCGACATAGGCTGGACAGGGTAAATGACATAAGAGGTTATTACTATGATGTATGAAGAACTAGACTAGAACATAAGAGCTGCTAGTGAGCTCCTTAACCCCTTGGATACGATGCCTTTAATATTATTATTATTACTTATTTATTTATTTTTTATTATTATTGTTGATGTTGATGATGTTGTAATTGCACAGCACCATGGGAAGAATTAATTAAGGCTAAGTATAATCTCTAGCATGAAAAGTCTCCCCTAGGCATGAAGTCGTAATGAGAGAGAGAGAGGGGGGGGGGGGGTCCGGGGGCGGAGTGGGTTAACCAGGGGGAATACACGCCAAAATGGCTAGGTTGGGGAGTGACGAAGGAGGATAGTGAGCGGCAGGGGAGGTAAAGTTTAAGAGATTGAGGGGCTGTAAATACACCTAAATATCCCACGAGACCACTTCATGTTCCAGCCCAGTGCCCCTCCTCCTTCACCCCATACTCGTAAATCAAACGTATATATTTTTTTCTTGTCTGTTAATTGTACTCCTTTGTTCCCAAATGAGACTTCTTAAGCAATAGTCTTTTTCCGTAATGCAGCATTGCATAACATAACACATTCCCCTGCCCTTGTATTCCAAACGCCGTTGCGGTGCAGTTCTAACATGTCCCCACTGACCCCACTTCCCAGTATAGTCCTCGTCCATAAGATAACATAGCACAGCATAACATAGCATAGCACAGCCCTCTTCATCAGCTTGTTCTTGTATTTCAAATCCCGGTTGTGTAGCAGTTCTATCCTCTGTCCCCAAATGACCCCTCTTCCCAGTACAGCCCTCTTCCATAACATAGCATAGCATAACATAGTATAACATGCCTCTGCATCAACTTGCCCTTGTATTCCAAATCCCTGTGTTGTGGCAGTTCAGTCCTCTTGTCCCCCGAACTCGCATCTCTCCCCAGACTCACCCTCCTGGCGCAACTCGTCCCCCTCCTGCCTCAACTTGTTTCAACTCTCCAAACAACCCAGCGTCACCTGACCCAAACGGCTCCCTTTATCCAAACTCGCTCCTCGTTCCAGTTCATATCTCTCAAATCAACCTAAATTTCCCCCCACTTCCAGCTCTTCATAACCATTTTCTCCCTAACCGTGCCTTTTATTTTTTTTAATTTTTTCTCTCTCAACCCCAACTCGTGTATAACTCTTCCCTCTGCTGGAGCCATTTCTGACTTTCGCGCAAATTTTGCTCTTATTTTTTTTCCTGTACTCTCAGCTCTTGTTCGTGGTAGGTGCCCGTCCCTCTGCCTGGCTGGCCTCGTGCCTGAACTCGAACCATTTCTTAATTGCATTGTTAAGGCTCTAAACACCGAGGATATTGAACGAGGCACCTCGCGTGCTCCGGCGGGAGGGACGAGTATAGCCCCTTTAAGACCAATCAGCCAAAAGGGGGAGGAGGAGTTATAACTACGAAATTGTCGTAAAAGGCAGCTTCATGTGAAGAGGATGGCTGTGTATTTAAACTTTTTTTTTTTTGAAATTACGTTTGTTTTTGTGTAACTGAGGTTTTATGGGTGTTTTGAATGTGGTGGAGGGTTATTTTGTCCCTGGTGTCGTTTGGAAACAAAGGAGTGCAAATCAGACCAGGAGAGTCAAGTCCCCGCTCCTGTGCCGTGTAGGGAAGGGACCGTCGGCCGTGAGCATAGGAATGGCTTTACCACACGGCCCTCCTGCCTGCCCAGATTGAATGACACTAGTGTTTGTCAGACGTGTTTTTTTTTTTTAAGTCAGTTTGTGACCAGAGATTCATTCGGTTATTCTGGTGCCTTAGGGATGCTTGTTTCTTTTTTCCAATTCGTACCAATTTATTCTCTTATATTTGTTTATGTGAAGTCAGCTGCCTTTGCTCACTAGGAAAATAACTTGGGAAACTCCCCCCCCCCCCCCCCGTGCGCGTCTGTGGTAACTTAAATTATGCTAATTCACTCGTAATCCTTACGGTTGACTTTTCTTTTTTTTTTTCACTACTGAAATATCCTATCAAAGGGTGATACTGGGGGAAGGGAGGGATCGATCGTTTGGACGCATGTGGGAGACGGCCGGTGGAAACAAAATTCCACCTTGGAAAATTTAGAAGTTCATACAACAGTGGGTAAATTCGGGGTATCTTTATCGCACGTCAGATACGTTACGGCTCTGACAGGTATTGCATTCGCTCTGGCCGGGACCCAACTGAGCTGCCATGAGTCAACCCAGAGCGGCACTGCCCACCTGCCCCCAGGCTCACTCACTCTCTTCTCCCTCCCATGCCTTTCTCCTGCCCCACTCTTGCCCCTGCCAGTTTCAGTTTTTTGCCCTTCTGTCTCATTGTGGTTCGGTTTTCTTGTCATTCTGGATTAGCTTTCGTGCCATTTTCCTTCTTCATTCGGGTTCAGTGTTCTTGCCCTCCCTCTGTCGAACTCTAGTTCAGTTTTATTGCCCTCCTCTTGTCTCATTCTGTTCAAGTTTCCTGCCCTTCTGCCTCATTGTGGTTCGGTGTTCTTGCCCTTCTTGTGCCTCATTCTGGTTCAGTTTTCATGCCCTTTCCCGGCCTCATTCTCGTTCATTTTTCTTTCTCTTGCCTCATTCTGGTTCACTTTTCGTCCCCATCTGCCGATTTGTGCTTCAGCTTTTTTCTTTGCTTTTCTTTGTCTTTTTTTTTCCGTACTCAGCTCTCATTTTCTTTCATCTTTTTTGAGGCTCACTCTTGCAACCACCTGGCTCCCTCCCTCCTACCCATTCAACCTTTCTCTGAGATTGTCATTTTTCAAGTCCATCTCTCAGTATTTTTCTCATTCTCTTTTTTACTTTTCTGCCTGTGTCGGGGGCCTCCTCATCTTTGGGTGTGATATCACAGATCCCTCCTCCTCTGCATACTCTAAATTTCTCTTCTATGACCTTATCGGTTTTTTTGTTCCATCTTACCTCTGTCGTCCTCTCTTGTGTTCTGTTTTTCTCGTGCCTCCGTATACGTTCTTCCAGAGTCTCGCCTTACTTATTTTTCTTTTTTTTTTGCCATGTCCAGTGCCACTGTCGGCATCATTACTCCACGTTCTTATGTAATATCTACCCGCACCACACCTTACATGTTAGTTAGCCTTCCATCTTTCTTTCTTCACAGTTTTTCCTGTTCCATTCCTTTGTATTTGTCCCCTGGCCTTCCCACCAAGGTGATTGTTTCTATTCTTGAAGTCTCGGTGTTATTGTGCGGCGCCTTCTTCCTTGCTTTGTGTTTTTAGTCTGCCTGTTAACTCACTCCCTTCTTGTGTCGCTCTGTATCGTTCCTTACTCTGCGTGCTTCCTCCCTACTTGCCTTGTTTTGCCCCCCGTGCCGCCCTTCACGCCTCAGCCAGTGAAAGGAGTAACGCAAGCAACCCGCAATTAACATGTTACGCCACCTGAAAACTTCACTATTTTTTCCCCCCATCTTTCTCCCCCATTCCCTTCTTTATTCGTTTAGTGCCATGCAGAAAAATGCAGAAGAAGGAGTTGTTTTAGGGGAACCGGCTTGTAATTTAATAGATTGCCTCTGTAATTTTCAGACTTAGATTTCAGTTATATGTCTCAGTGTTGTCTCCCCGACCCCAGCACGTTTCCGGTCTTAACCACCCAGCAGTTAATAGTAGGTATCATGAATTCATCCTGCGTCTTCCATCATGATTGCACGAATGAAGTTTATATACATACATACATACATCTATAGTTTATAAAACATCTGCTTATTTTCAGTCTATTACTCCCTCGGGGAACGCTTGCATTATCGCCTGTCTGGATCCCACCGCAACTTTCACCATAACCATGACATTATTGCCCCTGAGATGTCATCCAGTAATCACCCTCATAACCATAATCAGAGTCAACTTTTAGCATTATCAGTACCGCCAGGGCACTTGTTATTAGATCTCAGTATCTCCAGCACTCACCACCGCCATAACCAGTCACTGCCGTTAGTTGGCATCGTTTCTTATCACCGCCATCATTACCAGTGGTCTCGGCAACTACCCATCACTTCTGCCAGTCACCACCACCAGTCTTCTCAACCACACACTTTACCACCACCTGACGTCCAGTCCCTGTCTGCAGCGCTACCTCTAACACCTTCCTGTGTTAGTAACCTGACAGTCACTTGTACTTATCAGCCGCCACTACTGACACTGCCACCATTCACCGTGCCAGCAAACAGTTGTCTCTGTCACAGGTATGTTCAGAGCGTATTATGTGGTTGTAAAATAGCGATGACAACAACAACAATGGCTCTGATTCTAGCACCTGACACCGCGATATCACCACTATTAGAGGTCCTCATCGTTGTGGTCATCAGAAGCCACTGCCACCACGACCGTCGAGTATTGCATCTCCAAGAGTCTGGCTTCACCTCCAGTACGCTCACTCATGCCGTCTTAAGGCATGTCTCTATCGCTGCCATACACCACCATTAGGCACCTGGACTCCGTTGCCACCAGACTTCATTTCCACCAGACACCTTTACTATCAGTGAATTGACCACCAATCACATGCATAGCCATCAGTCATTCACCACTTTGAACCTTACTACATTAGACCACAACTACAGTCAGCATCCATTACCATTATTACCATTCCCTCAGCACTGAGTCATCAGCAGTGGCCCGGCAGGTAAAGGTTAAGGTGTCGTCCAGCGTCTGTTCAAGCCAGCAGTTCTCAGCAGTAAGTAGGTTATTCGAGCGGGAGCCAAGCAGAGGACGAGGCCAGTAGGGGGTGAGTAAAACACCATAGAGTGACGAAAGATTAGGGGCTGGGCCTTTAATTTTTTTTTAACAGGGTGGCTAGTAAGAAGAGAAGAGGTTTGATCAAGAAAATACAATAGATTACAGAGAAAATATTGAGTATTGCTGTATTGCCTTGACATCGTCCCCTTTACCTCCCCCAGCCCCAAGTTTCCCATCCAGTTCATTCACAGCCAGCAGTACAGTACCCGCGTGTACTACCACAACTGCTAACACTTTAACTGATTCTGCTTTGCATACTGTCGCTAACTCTATTTCTGCTGATTGGTTACTGCATTATTTTATTACTTAAGTTATAGCTGCAGATAATGTCACTTTGTTTATCGTTGCTGCTAATGCAAACGTAATATTACCCTTTGCCTTCGCCTCTGTGTGCGTGTGTGTGTGTGTGTGTGTGTGTGTGTGTGTGTGTGTGTGTGTGTGTGTGTGTGTGTGTGTGTGTGTGTGTGTGTGTTTCAGCTTGTATTTCCTTTATTGGTTATTACAGCCTTTCTGTGATACTCTGCAAGCCCACTGCGAGTGGCTTCACTCTTTATTATAAAAAATATATATATAAATATATTCTCTCGGTACCTACTCTTACTACCCCACCACTGCCATTATCTGAACTGCATGTTATCGCATTCATTTCGTATCACTTTCTCTTCCCTTACCCTATGCAGTGTGTAGGTCAGTCTTTCTCGTTTGCTGTAAATACCTGAAAACAGTTATACTTCCCAGCGTCTGTTTTCTCCTCATACCACCATAATGCTTCACTGTCTCCCGCTAAGTCTTCTCTATTACTTCGCAGTCTTCTCACTCATTTCCAGTCGTTTACATTATCTCCCCCCACCCCCTCCCAGTTCCTCCTGCCGCTCCCCGCATTCCTTTTTCCATTTACTTTTTTCCCTTGACCCTCTCCTCCCTCCCCTCCCACGCACCTCTTGAAATGACATCCATATATAGAGAGTTGACAGTCGGGTTGTAGGCCACTGGACTCGGTTTGGTGCCAAGTTTGTCGTTCACCCTTCAGTAATTGTAAGGAAGTTCGTGATGGAAAATATTTAGGATATTATGTGAGGAAACTACAGACCATATGGAACGATATTAACATATAAGCTAAGCTACTAGTTCCTGGCTCCTTAAAGCAGCTAAGAAGTTTTTAGTTTATATTTACAGCCAACTACCGGTACCGCAAGTAGTGACTCTATATTATATTTTGTTGGAAGTCTCCTTTACTTAAACCTGTATCCCAAGAATATGACCATAATACCAACAACG
The DNA here is from genome assembly GCA_018397915.1 of Birgus latro. Lineage (NCBI taxonomy): Eukaryota > Metazoa > Arthropoda > Malacostraca > Decapoda > Coenobitidae > Birgus > Birgus latro. Next base: position 7,724 of record JAGKTI010004011.1, on the reverse strand, counting down.
ACTCTGAAGGCTTCCAAGAAATACATAACAGCGAGGGGCACGGCCAGGCAAAAACCTCACCAAAGAGTATCATTCGTGGCCTTAGGTGGTGAGTGTGCCGCGGGTGGGGGAGCAGTGGCAGCGCACGGAATATGGCTGAGGTCTGCGGTTAGTTCAGGCCGGTGTACGCGGGAAAGTGGCCAACCCCTTCATTTTGGTGGTGGAGACGGCGCGACCCAGGTTTATGGCTCATACTTCCTACTGGGGTAATGGTGGGGTGTCGGTGTTTACCTGTGGTGGATGGGGTGGGCCTATGGGGGTTTGTGTGGGATTGTGGGAGGTTTTTGGCCCTTTGTTGCGAGTGTGGATGAAGTTATGGTTCTGTCACTAACATGGATGGCCGAGAGTTCCTGGCTTAGGTGATGTTAGGGTGTGGAGGTTTACGTTTAGCGGGTGGGGTGGGTCTGTATGGGTTTGTGAAGGGTTGTGGGTGGTTGGGCCTTTTGTTGTGAGTGCGGATGAAGTATAGTGGAATGGGTGATAGCGGTGTGGATGGCCCAAACTCACTGGCCAGGGTTGGGATGTGGATGTTTACCAGTGTTGGCCTGTGTGGATGAATTTGCCCAACCCTTGTGTGTGGGTGAGTGAAGAAGTGGACTGGTTGGTGATGGTTTGAGTTCCATATTTACTGACATTCCTTAACTCAGATTGTGTATAGGGTTGCTTGTTTAAACTTTTTTGTTCGCTTATGAAGCTACCAGGCACTAAACAACCAAACTACACTGATCATTCAAGTAAAAAAAGTGCGAAAATATAACAGAAAACTCTTGATAATAGTAAGCTGACCTAGATACTTATTTATTTTGCAAATTGAGTTAAATAATTGATAACATTGATGCGATAGAGAGTGTGAATGAAATGAAATCTAACATGTGAGTCTGAAGGCCAGTGAAATTTAAGATAGAGGGATTATTAATGTAAACGGATATTGAATTTGATATTAGGCAACGATTATTAGGCCACTTACTGAACAATATTAGAGTTGTTAATGCTAGTTTGGTGAAGATGAGTAGTATACCGTATTATTAGAAAAAAAAAAAGTGGATAGAGATTTTGGATCGGTATGGTTTGACAGGGGACAATAACTGCGTCAGGAAAGGTTGCAAGTCAGTGAATAGGGTAGTAATTAGGATGAAGCGTAGGATTGGTAATATAAAGGGCAGAAATTATCTGTGACAGCTTTATGAACATTAATAGTGGGTTAAAGTGGGATGGAATTTGAGAACGGTACAAGGAAAGGGCAACGAGTAAATAAATTAGATAAATGAAGGAATCAGGTAATATAAGCACAGAGAGTGATGGGATAATAAAATAAAGAGAAGGGATGGTAGAGTAGGGACGGAGTTGAAATAGAATTGAGTAATACTAACCATTAAGAAAGTGGGATAGATCCTGGGAAGGGTACAACGAGTGGGCAGTGGAAGGGGGAAGGAATAGATAAATTAGATACGGTAAATGAAAGAATTAGGTGGGATGAGCACAGAGTAATGGGAGGATAAAATTGAAAGGAAAGGAGAACAGGGATGGATTGGCGATTTCTTTAAACTCCTTCACTGTTAGAAACTTCCCAGAGGCTGAAGAAGATCGTCTGTCGGAAGCAAGGATAAAACACAAAAAGCGTGTCCGTACGGAAAAGATTAATATGTAGGCGCTGTATTCTGAGTCGCATGCACTTTTTTATGCGATTTGTATTTATGATCTTTATATTTACGACCGTGAAGAATCCGTCAGTTTTCTTTTTTGTATACATTTCCTGTGTATTATATTTCTTCTATACTGCATTCCCACCACTCCTCTCTTCCCAAGTCACGATCTCTTCCTACTCCATCTCCTTTCCTTTAACTTTGTCTCACTCATACATCCCTCACCTACATCCCTTCCTCCCGCCTACATCCCCTCCCCTCACCTGCATCCCCTCCCCTACTTCCCTTCCCCTCACCTACTTCCCCTCCCTTCAGCTACTTTCCGTTCCCTCACCAGCTTCCTCTCGTCTCATTTCCTTCTTCTCCCCTCATCTACTCCCTTTTTCCTCATCAACTCCCCTCTACACTACATCACTTGCTTTTCCTTCCTTGTCGCTCATCCGTTCCTTCGACTGCCTTATCCAATCAGCATTAACATCTTCCCCTCACCTGCCTTCCATTACGCTTAGTCCTGCACTGTTCTCTCTCTCTCTCTCTCTCTCTCTCTCTCTCTCTCTCTCTCTCTCTCCATCCCCTCATCTGTGTGGCACTTCTACCTCTCCTGCTATCTCCTAATTCTCTCCTGCTGTCTCCTACTTCTCTGTACTCTCCCTTGCTTCTTTACTTTTGTCTCATACCTTTGCTACCTCTTTGTCTTTTACCTCTCTTACCTGTTTCCTACCAATTTTGACCATCTCCAGTACCTCCCACCTCTCTCCAGCTTTTCCTACCTCACCTCTGTTTGCCTCTGTTTCCAGCTTCTCCTACCTGTCTCCTACATCTCTCCAGCTTCTCGTGTCTTCCCTTCCTCCTACTTAGGCCCTACTTCTCCTTCGGGTGTCCTACTTCTCTCCTACCTATGCACATGTCACACACCTGCCATCCGGTGCCAATGTGTGTTGTGGGTGTGAGGTGAGCAGCGTGTGTCGTTAGCGTGGTGGGAGAGGCGGCAGAGCGGGATAGCACAATAACCTCACTGTCTTGCATGTGCTCATTGTGGTCCGCCTTGCTCGCCGAGATGTCGCCGTTGTCATTGTGCGTGTGTGGTTGAATGTTGCAGATTGCATCTTGAATTAGATTGTGGTACTGGTTGTTGCGGTTAATTCTGAGCGAAATTTATGGGGTCTTTCACATCTGTTATTCGATACTGAATCTGGCTCTGCCCTGGCAAGTAAGGATTAAATATTGCTGATTTGAACAAGTAGAATACTGAGGTCTTCTCAGGAGTGAAGAGTGGCTCAGTGGCAACGCATTCACCTCCCAGTCAGTTTGTACTCTTAGTCGGGGGTTTGAAATTCAAACAGTGACCGACCCTTAAAGTAGGTACTACATATATGTCTTTTCATATACTTGCTCCTGTACGATTACACCAATAACATGTACACAGCTTGACACCTAAGTAGGCCTGCTGCTTATCACATACACTGTGCAAACTACAGAGAGGCCTTCCCTATTGGGGCCTGACCAGCATGGGAAATAATTTTTACCACTACCAATACTCTTCCTCCGAGGAAAAGGATATGTCAGGAGCTAGGAGTGGCTCAGTGGCAACGCGTTCACCTCCCAGTCAGTGTGTACCCTTAGTCGGGGGTTTGAAATCCTGATGTGGACCTCATACGGACTGATGCAGACAGACAGAAGTTTACCTTAGATTTAGGTTCGAGTATTTGTAGGCTTTAGTTACAAATTATTATAGATTTGCAAACTCGCTGATAGAGGAGCTCTTCATGTCGGCCTTAAAAGTGTATACGCTGTATTTCCCTCGGGTGTAAAAGTACTTTGTGTAATATCCATTAAGTGGAAACAAAGTTCAACGTGTGCCTGAGCATGGCGTACCAAGACACCTTGCTGAAGGGCGTACCAGCACTGTGACGGACCCCGGGGGAAAAAGCCTGAGATGTAAACTTGCCCAGAGATACCCAGCAAGAATTCCGGATTTTCAAATTACCTAAAAGAACGCGCACTCCTAAAGATTTCCTTGGAGAGAGTTCACGCTTGCATGACACCCGGGGCGAAAGTTGCACCGTGCCAAAACTCCCTAAACAAGATTTCTTGTCTTCAAAAATTTCTCCTTCCTTTCAGGCTCGTCTCGTCTCTTGCTCACACCTCCGTATTGTTTTTGCTGTAGCCAGGCCTGCCTCAAAGTTTGAAGGTTGCATGTTTTGCCATTTACACACACACACATACACACATACACACACACATATACAGTATATATAATGTACATATAGATAGATAGATAGGTAGATAGGTATACATATATACGGTACGCAGTTACACAATTTATCAGAGGATAAACGTGAATGTGATGGCGAAGAGAAAGGAAGACCGAGAAGGAGGTACAGTATAGACTGGTATGACGATAACCGTGCATACAAGGGAGAAGGCAGCCTAGAGACACAGAGGTATTATTTACCGTGTGTATGCTTGGCTGTTTGTATAGAGGCTTGGAAGTATTTTTGTGATTGGCCGTCACTGGATTAGCTAAGTGATCAGCGTTGTTAGCTGGGAAGTTGCCGGGTACCTTCAGGGTTTGAAACCTGGTGCAGGTAGCTGGCCCCATTGGATGCAGCTTCCCGTCCATCATGTGTGGGTTGGTAGGCAATATGAAAACCTAGTGTACCGTCAAGGGGAGATAACCTGGATGATGCAGTGACCTTGTATCCCAGGATAACGAGTGAATCAACAGAATAACACGCCACTGACTCAAAGGCCTAAATCACGGAGATGAGCACCGCGACTAAGCGCCTCATAGGGTCAGCCACTACTTCACCTTTTTACCCAGTATCCACCGTGGTACTGGGTATAGGGTAGTGGACAGAATAGACAAATATAGATTGATAGCAAGACATAAATGGAGAGATGTATGAGAATAATGTATGTATTATGTGGCCATGTAACAGTGGGCTGAAGTGCGATGATGTGTACTTGTAGTGGTTCCCTAACCCTGTCACGAGGGAGAGTACCGGTTCGCTGGTGAAGTCGGCTGCTCCGCGGATTGTATATTCAGGTTGAGGAGGCCAGGCTAATCTGCTTAATTAATCAGAGAGAGGGTGTGGAGGCCGCCAGGGGAAGGCAGTTAAGGGCACAGAGGTCGAGGGGGGAGACACGGATCCGTATTCTCGTCGGTAAAGGAAGCTCCCTAACACCTCAAACTAAGCGATTTAATTTACTTACTCCTCCTTACTATCCTCATCTTGTCATTTAAGTCATTCTAATACAACCATACTCATCATGAATAACATTCAAACTGATATTAACCAGCCGTATCCAAAAACAATCGCTAAGGAAGAGGTGCTAGGAGCTAGTGATATGAAGGCCATGGGGAGAGATGAAGAGAGGTGTGAAGAGCCAAGAAAGAAATTTTGTAGCTGTGAGGGGGTGCGGAGGCGTAAGGAGGAAACACAGAGGGTGAAGAGAGAATGTGGAAGCTGAAACTGAAGCGTGGAGACCGTAGAGAGATGTGGAGGAGATACGTTTGGATGCCTGAGGAGGAAACGTGGAGGGGGCGGTAAAGAAATGTGGAAGAATCTGACAAAAGAAATCTGGAGACATGTAGATATGTGCGGGAAAATATGTGCAGGGTGGGTAATGAAATGTGGAAGCTGAGGAGAAAAATGTGGAAGCAGAGGGGAAAGAGGTAGTTTTGTGAAGAAGAAATGTTGTGAATGAGGAGAGAAATGGAGAAGAGTGAAATATTGAGGTCAGTGCAAAAGAATGTGGAGACAAGAGAAAAAAAAACGTATAGACCGAGAAGGAAGTACAGAGGGCGAGGAGAGAAATGAGAAGACTGGTGAAGGAAATGCAGAGGGCGGGGAGAGGTGAAGATAAATGTGGAGGACTGAGAAATATGCGAAGGTCGAGGAGCGAGGATCAATTGGAAAGTGAAGAGGGCAAAGAGGTAAAATATGCTGGTTCGTTCCATCCCACCCGACCCATCTCAAATAGCATCATTCCAGACCTTCCCCCCTCCAACACGACCCTTTCCAACAGGGCTCATTTTTTGTTTTTTTTCCCCGACTAAATCGTTGTTCTGGCTTAACTAATTCTATCTCCGTACCGGCTCAATTTGTTACCGCTCAGCCCCTTTCCAATCCATTTAATTTGATCACAAGCCCAGCCACTTTGTTTCAGTAATATCCGTTCCTGGTGGTGTAATGAAGTCCTGTGTTTAAAAGTTTGGGCATGTAATTTTAGGCGGATCATCATCGTCGTTATCATCATCATCATCGTCATCGTCATCGTCATGGTCTTGCGTTCCCGTAACCGTATGTACATCCACCGTCCTTAATGCAGAGTGGTGCCTTCATTATCATAATCCTAAAACCTATATTCCTCTCGCCTTTGATGTATCGCCACCTCTGTTTCATATTAAAGCTGCCTCGTGTTCCATCTCATCCTAGGAACGTGGCATAGAAAACTTAGTGGCGCATATATCTTGGCGATGTATTAAGTAGTTAAAGTGTGTGTTATGTAGTTTTCTTATCAGCATAGTGCATAGTCTGTCTCAGTAACGTACATGAGGATAAAAAAGTGTAATATGCAAAATTGATCAGTGAGGAAGAAGTGCTGCAAAGTATCCGGTGTCGCCTAGAATATAGTCCCTGATATTGCTAGGTCCTGTTCTGAATTTCCAGGTTTCACTGATGTTGGAACTGCCCCATCCCCTTTCCTCGTTAGTGTTCCCTCAGATTCCAGTCGGACCCATTACGACCCACCCTATTACAGTATGTTCCAGTTCTTCTCCCCTTCCTCAATCTGGAATGTCCCATTTCTTATAATTTCTTCCTCAATCCTTTAGTCCTGTACGTCCTAATTCCTCGTCCCTTTCCCCACCCTCATTAATGTTTCCATCTTAATTTAGCCTCACCTCTTACGATCCTTCTTATTTCAGTATGTCTCAGTTAATTTCTCCCTTCCTTATTCCTGTACTTTCCATTTCCTCGCCCCCTTTGCCGTCCTTCATTAGTGTTCCCTCTGATTCCAGCCGGACCCATTAGGCCCCTCCCTATTCCGGTATGTCCCAGTTCCTCGCCCCCGTCCCTCGGCCGGCCCCAACCTTGTTAAGCCAACATTTGCATACTGCCTACGCTGCTGATCCGGAGACTCGACATGAGCCTAAAATTGAAGGGGAAATTCATTTACTTGATTGCCGTATAAGAGATCTGAGCGTGGGAGGCGTTGTGAACGCTGCTGAGTGGTAGTGCAGTGGGTGCAATTATTTTGTGTGTGTGTGTGTGTGTTTTGTGAATAGGGGTGATGATGAGTCATGTAAGTTAGTAGTGAACATACAGCAGGTTGGTCGAGGTGAACGGTTGCGTGCGTGAATGGTGAGTGTACCTTGGATGATTTATCGATGAATGCGAGTAGGGCTTGAGTAGTAGGTGTGTCAGATGAATGAGTGAGTGTGGGCCTTGCTGAATGGTGTGTCCTAATGTCAGATGAATAGTATAGCAAAAGTTCTTGTTGCTGCTTAACTCCGGGCCGTCTGGTCGAACAGACCTGTCGACCACAGGTAAGTACCAGCGGTACTGCTGTGGGACCGTCCTACAGTTACAGTATATACACCGAGTAGGGATTCGGCGCCCCGTTGTGGTTGACAGCATCTCATCAGAGTCAGACAGGGGTCTCTCAGGGCGAGGTTTTGGGGAAAATGAGATTTGTCTTCGGTGTGGAAGCCTCAGCTTCTCCACCCAGGGTACACAGCGCCGCCGCATGTAGGCTCCCCTGAGGTAGATAAACGATATGATTGTTTGAGTGATAAATTACAGGCTTAACAAATATCATGGTGTGGGTGAACACATCTGAGTAGGCTAATGAGTAAATGGTAAATAAGTGATTTGCGATTGATGATTCTAGCTAATAACTGAGTGGCGAGTGTGGGTGAATGGTGATTGATTAATTTTGGCAGATGATTTACTGGTGATTGCGCCTGAGTGGTAATTGCTTAATGATTTTAGCTAATGTTCGAGTGATGGGTGTAGTTGAGCGGAGCCTGAGTTA
>JAGKTI010004010.1:39851-53163 GCA_018397915.1 Birgus latro | reverse complement strand
TCCACATGCTTTCCTCAGGTAACTCCACATGCACTCCTCATGTAACTCCACATGCTCTCCTCAGGTAACTCCACATGCTCTCTTCAGGTAACTCCATATAATCTACTGTATATGCATTCATCAGATAACTTCTTAATACTGTATTTTCTTTTTGTACCCTGTACAGTACACTTCCCAGATATTTCATGTTATTCTGAATGTGTTTGTATTTCATGTATTTCTCTGGACACTGTTCTGTAGTTCTCCCATTTTTATGTTTCCTTGTACTCTGTACCTGATTCTACCTCACCCCATGTTTTGGGTGGGAATGAGGGCTAGAATGATAATTATTTTCATTTTTCTTCTTTTACTATGAGCTGTGGAGAAATTACATGTACTTATCTATTGCACTCTATCACGTATCTTTTGTTCCATAATTTCAGGAAGTTTACTGGATATCATATGGTAACTCATTCTGTTAACAGTAGCCTATAATGGTAGCCAATTATCTCCACTGGGTATGAAATTGATAACATTCAGGTTTACCTTGACTGAAACTTTTCAAATTCACATACCACTTGGAATAATCTAATGAAGGTGAATGTCATACACATAACATTAACAGTTGATGAATTTTTAAAAATTGTCTTTGTAGCAGACTGCATAACAGTTAATGTCATCCTGCTGTAACTGTGATTCCTAGTCTGTATAAAATGTATTTTTTTTTGTAGGGAAGCTTGTTTTTGTATATATTAGAGTTGTAAAAACTATGAAAAATACTTTTTTATATTTGTGCAGTATGTCTTTCAACTTAATGGCTGTTGCTGTACACTAACTGCAATAAACATAGCAAAGTAAAAGCACTAGCACAGGTGTGTGTTCTAGTGTGAGGTAGAGACCCTTGAGTAAACAAAGACTGAACAACTTCCACCACTGTGATGCATGCCACCTGATTAGGTGCTGTAAACAATGAATTCTTATAATTTATATGGATGTGTTACTTTTTAAAGCACATGAGTATCCTAGCAATGCTTTGTATCAACCTGCCATACAAATCAGAGGGGCTGAGAAGGATTACAGTGTCTAAATGAGTGGCGGAAGCATCACAGTGGCTGATGTTGTCTATTCTCTGTAAACTGTAGGGTCTCTGTACTCCACTCACCCTCGCTTGGTAAAGTGGTCACATCTCCTTCCTCTCTAATGCATATCATCAGTGTTCGTATTATTCTACATACACTGTCTCGACATTTTTATTTACCTCAGTCTGCAGCTCATTTTAGCGTTCAAAATAAACTCGCCACACAGGGAACAATAATACATACATTCATTTACAGGGTATTTAAAATCATTTGATACAAAATGGGCATCACAAATCTATCCTTAGCACTCTCAGCTCCACTGTCCATCAGTCAAATGTATCAAGGTCTTTTAAAAGGACATGGCCACTCTGCCAATTTGAAGGTCACCATCTAAGTGGCTTTGGAGATTCATAACTTTCCTCAGTGACTTCTGCATATTACACCTTAATATCTTTTTACTGATGCGAATTGTGTTGATTTTAAAGCAATTTAAATAACATACAAGAGAATGTTCAGGTGTAATATGCAAATAAATCACTAACAGAGAGCAGTAACAAAGCCTCCTATGCCACTTAGAATGTGGCACTCAGGTGAATGGGGTACACTGTGAGGTGCAGGCGCTGTGTTGCTGTAGCTGGCGTTCTCTCATCTCAGATGGTAGCATGGCCTGGGTAGCCGGAGGCCGTCCTGCCGTGCATTCTACAGCAGCTGCCTCGACTCTACCCTACCTCCACTGCCCCCCGACTCCTCCCCCACGACATTTATACAGTAAAACCCTTAAGTCTGCCAAGAATAGTAGCTTGTCATTCATGATGGCGACCACATCGCAAACTTCACCTTCCTCGACATCCTTTCCTCAGTCCTCCTGTTCTCCCCCTCCACCTGACCTGCCACCTCCCCCACCAGAACTCATACCACCTTCATCATCTCCACCTCCTCCACCCCTTCCTCCCTCCTATCTTTTCACTGATGTCCCCACAGATGACCTACCCCCTCCACCCCCACCAGATATGTTTAAGGACACATCGGTCCCCAAATCGCCAATTTATGTCAGCCCATATGACCCTCCGTCACCAGAGATCAAGTCTGAGTATGATCCTCAGCTTCCTCCTGGATTTCCTTTCAAATCTGCTCAGTTTCCATTGTCGCCACTTCCTCCCCCGGTGCCACCTCCACCTCGCCCCTCTCCTCCACCACCACCAACCCCCCCAGTACGACAGGCATCAAAGGAAGACTTGGCCATAATGTCAAATTCTGTACCGAACAATTCCATGTCACAAAATGCATCTGACACCAATTTGTCTGAAGACAGCAGGGATGGTTCTTCAGGAGCCAAGTCTTCCTGTAGTCTGATATCCTCATCCACACTTACTGCTACTTACCTGCAGACCCCAGACTCTGCTGTGTCACCCCTCCCGCCACATGCCCTCCGAGTGTCACCTCTCCCAACAGATGCTACCTCCCTTTCCTCAAGACTAAGCGATGATCTCTCTGCAACACCATTCTCTAGTGACCTTAACTCCACGCCAAATTTCTACGACAACAGTAAGGATTCCACAATAGATATGGACACCCCAGAGCCAACTCCTCAAGTTTCAGAGGATGTCACCACTCCTCCCAGCACTCCTGACATTGATTTGGTATTGCCTAATCCTTCAGAAGATCATTCTGATTTGACCTCAGCATCTCAAGAATATTTAGGAAATGTGCTGCATGATTTGTCTAAGAGTACACATGGCTGTGAGAAAAGTGTCAGTGAGGGCGACAGTAGCTTGGCCAGTCTGGACACTCAAGCAGAGGGTACCACAGCCAGCACAACCACTGGTCCAGCGATCATGGCCTCACCACTCTCCACCGATCTTCTCTCTCTTTTATCACTTCCTTCAGATGCCATATCAGCAAGCATGGACTCCATCACTACTGACGCATTATACTCAAATATTGATAATGATTCTGTTGGGGGGGATGTAGATGCAGCCACTGTCAATTCATTTGTGACAGCTCAAACTCAAGACACTCGTCACACCCTCCATTCATCACCAGCACTTTCAGACACAGCATATGCCACTGCTGAGAGTGGTCTGGGATCGGCTCCATCTTCACCAACATTCAGTGGCTCTTGCACCATCACTCCTGTACCCACAGACTACCTCACCCCCATGTCCACCAATCCTACCACCACACCCATCCCTTCTCCAATCCCTGCTGAAGCTTTAAGCCCAATTCCTCACCCACACATACCACACTCTTCATCTCACAGGGGCAGACACACTACTGTATCTCAGCCAGCACAGAGAGAGGTAGCAGCACAGGAGCCCTCACAATGCCTTAAAGGAGTCAGCAATGTGGACAGGTTAGTGGTGCCACATACAACAGCACCCAGCCAGATCAAGCCTCTGTCTTCTCAGTCTTCTGTCCCTGATACATCTGTCTCTTCTTCTTGCTCTTCTTCACCAAACTCACAAGATGCTGAGAGAACTTCATCTCTTTCTACTGAAAAAAATACAAATAATTCTAAAACAACACCCATGGATAATGAAAAACTCAAGACAAGCAAAAATGACTGCAAGGATAGCAAGACAGAAAACTCTGAAACTGTGACAGGTCAGGATGCAGCTGCAGAAATGAAAACAACTCTTACTGAAAATAGCACAGTAGAGGGACAAACTGATGCAAAAAATTCATCAACTGAGGAGGCATATGACACTTCAGGGAAAAATAATGAAATAATTCCTGGGGTCCCACAAGAGAAGCACATAACATCTGAAGAAAGTAATGTGGCAGAAAAGCAGAGTGACAGTGTTAGTAATGGACATGCTGTTGAATTTGAACTGAACTCCCCAAAAGATTGTAATGCTGAAAAATGCAAAGTAGAATGTACAGATAAAAGTGTGCATGATTCAGAGGAAACTTCAAATGTAAGGGAAAATTTGACAGAAAGTCAGGAAAAAATGGAACCTGTGGTAATTAATGATGAGGAAGGAAAAGATAAGGATCTATCAGAGAGTGAAAGTCCAGAAGAATGCTTAATTGCCAAAAATAACACCGAGGAAATTATATTGGCTCACGGAGATACAAAGGAAATATTTGAAGATACTATTTATAATGAACATGAACAAAACAGAAATAAAGGTGACTCAGTCTCTCAAACTGAGCATGGTACACAGAATATAACAAACTCAAGATCCACTGTTTATGGCCAAGTCAGTATGTCACACCAGGAGGCTGTAAGCAGAGGCTGCCAGGTAGTTGAAGATGTTAATGGAAATATTAGCTTTACTGAACATGAAGAAATAGCAACTGAAGGCAGAGATGAGAGGATGTATGTAGAAAATATCAATGTAAAAACAAATAGAGACTCTGCCAAGTGTGAGAGGAAAGATGCAGAAAATGTGAGAGTGAAAACAAATGGAGAGAGTTGTGATGGTGTTCAAGCAGAATTTGGAATTGTAACAAGAAATTCTGAAAGGGATGAAAGGAAAGATGTAGAAAATGTCAGTGTGAAAAGAGTAGATAAGAAAGAGATGAACAAAAAGCACAAAGATGGTACATCAACTAAACAAGATATTGACAATCAAAATATATGCTGCACTGAAGGTGTTAGTAGGAAAAGAGCAGATGAAGTAAATATTGGGGAATGTGGAGATATTACATCAACCAAACAGGAAAATGACAGTCAAAATATGTGTTGCATGGAGGATAGAGATAATCTGGTAACAATTCAGAAAACATGTAGTGCCCTCCTCACCTCTAGTCATTCCACAGACCCTACCCCTCCCAACACACCCTCTCGTTCATCCCTGGAAGCGTGGAAGAAATCACCCATACCCTCATCGTCCCCTCTTGGTGGCACTTCCAGTCGTCCCAGCTCCCTACCTCGATCTGTTCCCTCCTCCCTCTTGCCATCTGTTGCTGCCAGCCTTGGGGGGTCCATGTCCCCTTCTAGTAAGACATCACCACCCGTAAGTCGCCTCCTCCGCACCCCACCTAAGAGACGATCTGATGTTCCTTTGCCTCCAGCTTCACCTGAGGAGGCCTTACAGCTGCTGGATGCTGTGGTTTGCAATCTGGAAAGTCTCTCAGCCAACCTTCCTCCCTCACCCACTCTTAAACATGAGGCCACACTCAATCCTACACTCTCTTCAACCCTCACCAATGAAGTGGGAGACAATGATGCTGCACTGCCTCAAGAAAAAACACAACCAGCCACACCTGCTCCTGTTGCTGATACTCGTACAGATCGGGCTGCCACATATAATGGAAAGGAAATACCTGGAAAGGAATCAAACTCTGATAAAGTCGTAGTAGAAAAATCTTCCCCCAGCAGCACAGATACAACGGACTGCAAGATGACAAGACGCAACGCTGAGAATGAGAGGCAATGGAGTCCTACACTGGTATCCCCCCATCATCACCACCACAACGTATCAGGGTCAGTGTGTCCCTCAGGTGCCTCTCTACCCCATACACCTGGCTCACTCATCCATGTACTTAACAGCATGTTTCCTGGCTCACTCATAACACACTCCTCACCTTCCATTCCCGACTATCTGTGCTGCCAATGTTGCTGTTAACAAAGCAGTGTGTGTTGTTATAACCATTCCCAAAGCAGCTACATAGTACTTTAGTACAGTATTGAGTAGTAAAAGAATTTAAGCCAGCCATACTGTCTTCCTCCATTCCACAGGTGTGTTTAAAGCAGAAAAGTATAGGAAAGCCAAGCACAAAATACTTCTGCAAGTGGAATGCACACTAAGGATTTAATGTCTTGCAACTGTGCCAACTGAAGTCCTTGCATGAAGATATTTTACTGTACAGACATCATTCATTTAATAACGAAGCATTTTTAATTGGTGAGCATGACATATATGGTGTGTGAAACAGGCATTAGTCCTAGCATCAGTGTTCTCTTCTCCACCCTACAGCTTTGTGGAAGACATCCCTCCAATCCCCCGAGGAAGGACTCCTCCAGCTCCTCCTCCCCGTTCCTGCCTCAGCACCCCCAGGTCGGCACCCCCAATGCCACCTCCACGACACTACATGCTTGTCCCGATTGACCAGCCTCTTGATGCCTTGAGACGACCCAGCCCTCCACCTGCTCCACTGAGATCCACATCTGTCCGCAGATCCCCTCCTCCTCCACCTCCCCCTCGAGCACCCACTATTCATATACCGCAGGACAGTGAGAAGGGTGAGCGTACACCACTTCTGCCCCCACTTCCCTTAGCTTGCATTGGTACATCAGCCACACCCCCACTCAAACTCACACCAGTACCTGAGGAGTCACCCACACCTACACAGGCATCCTCTCCTGCCAGATCACATCCCACCCCATCCCCAACCCCCACCAGACAACCCAGTCCTCCCCCAAACAAGCGACCTAGATCCCTTCCTGATGCCTCCTCATTGGATGCCCATTCACAACCAAGTATAGCCAAGTCAGTAACACCAGCCACTTCTGTTAATGAGTCCGATACAGTACCACCATCTTCTCCATCTTCAGCTGCCACACATGACACAACTACTTGTAGTACCAGTAATGATGAGCCACCTGCTCTCCCACCACCTCCACAAGATGAGGCTGAGGAGCTAAATCCACTGCCCCCTCCTCTTCTGTCTGTAGCATCTATGGATGATATCACTCCACCACCTCTTCCTCCTCTTCCTAATGCCCTCCTTTCACCTTCATTTCCAAATAGGTTTCTTTCATCTCCTTCTCCTCCTCTCCCTCCACCAAGACAGAGAGGTAGAACCCCCTCCTTACCTCGACCTTTCCCCACACTTGGAACTAACCAAAATGTCTCTTGCAGTAATCACTCTCCTGTCCCTCCTTCAGGGCCAGATTCTGCCTCTCCTGAACCATCTGCATTGGCTGCAACATCAACAACAGAGGTTCCAGCTGTTCCTCCACCACCCAAAGTAGCTGCTAAGTCACCTCAATCCTCACCAGATGCCCCACCTATTCCACCACTTCCAGTGTCAGACAGTCCAGCTGACCCTTTCCTTTCCACGATGTCAGGATTCACCAGTAGATCTAAGTCCCCCTTCCCAGAAGCTACACCCCCTCCACCACCACCACCACCCCTGCCAGCATTAACCAGCCACTTAAATAACACCAGTCAACAAAAAACGATCCATGAAGTGACTACATATCCACTCCCAACCCCCCCAGCTGCCTCTCTTCCACCAGCATTACCTCCACGAGCCCCTCCTCTCAAGACAGACTCAGCAGCAGCAGCAGCAGCAGCAGCAGCAACCTCACCCAAGTCTCCCCTCATGACTACCACACCCTATGGAAAAATGATCATTGTCCGTTCAGACTTGCCTCTGCAGCCACCTGAGGAGGAAGTCAGAGGCATATTTGCAAATGCCAAGGACTGGGGCATGTTGGAGGAGGAGAAGGACACTCTCTCTGTTTACACACAGCTCAGACCCATGATTCAACAGGGACCACAGTAAGTCCTAATTTCAAGTACAGGTAGCTTGTTAGTATGATAATAAGAGTATGAATTGTGTGCTTTTATCACTGGCATTTTACTGGTTGGTTAGCAGCCCATGCCTGATCAGATAATGATATAATGGAGTAGGTTTGAAAAATACATGACAAATAACAGTGTACTGCAGGTGTAGGACAGCAATATGCATTAATGTTTTTCCTTAAGAAATTAAGTACTGTACTTTAATAAGTTGTTCACTATAGTAGTGGGTGATGGAGGGGGAATCCTTCATGTGGTGGCACCAATATAACTGAATGGGAACAGTGCCTGGCCATACAAATATCCCTCAGCTTCCTCCTTACTTTCCCAGAACAGGATGGTGGACTGAAGAAGGACAAATTCACACTCAGTCCACTGAGTTCATTCAGATGAACCTGGGCCCACAATAGCAAAAACAACAATACACTAATACCGTAGATAGCAGGGCTGTGGAGATTGTAACTCAAAACACCCGACTCCAGCTCCTTGATTTCTTGTGTGTCCGACTCCGACTCTGACCCCTTAGAGTTTCTGTATAATAAATTTGCCATGATGACTTACACAAGATGTCATTCCATCACAACCACATGAATCGTCAGACTACTTTTACAACCCATGTCCTTAAAGGTTTGACTTGAATGGTTGTAGCTGCGTTATGAAAAAATGACAGTTTCTTAATCTGCTGATCAAGGTGTCTGTTTACATTCTGTTCTTGTTGTTCTGTTGACAGATGGCAGCACCTGTGTTTATGTTCAACATAAACAAAGAACAGAACAACAAACTCTTAAATAAAATATGGAAAACAAGAGAGAGAGAGAGAGAGAAAAAAAACTGCAACACCAGCAGCAACAACACAGTATACAAACAATATATACGTTTAGCGATGAATTGTGCAAGCCCTACTTGGGCTCCTAACCTCACTAAAACACACTACAACACTCTTCAGACCATACAAAACAAGGCCTTAAAAATAATCACAGGCTGCACAGCTACTACACCTACAGACCACCTACACCAAGAAACCAAAGTCCTCAAAGTCAAGGATTATCTAGACATGAGAGGTGCCCAAACTCTCGCTGTAGCCTCCACAAACCCACGACATCCACTACACTATATGGCAGCACATCCACACACACCAAGGAACATCAAAACAACACCCAGCACATGATATCATACACAAATACTATCATCTCTTCCCCCCTGCCTGCCTCAGACCAGCTTCCAGAAGCATATTCATACTCAAATCACTCGCCATTCCATTCAGTCACTCAAAGACAGCACACAGCTGCATGCACGGCCTCCTGATATCCATCCTTCTGAATCCTATCTCCCCCGTGAGGACAGGGTCCACCTGGGCAGGCTGATATGTGGGCATCATCCAGCCCTCTTGAGTTATCAGAAGAGGCTGGATGACTCCGTCACTGACACCTGTCCAGGATGTAACACAGCACCCCATACCATTAAGCACATTATCGAAGACTGCATTGCACACAATCACCTACGCCAACAACACAACATACACTCCTTGAGAGCTCTGTGGGAAAGCCCGGTCTCTGCCATGGCCTTCCTTAGGGACTCGGGGCTGTTCGGCCAGACTGCCTGGGGAACAATTACTATACTACTACTACAACAACAAAAACAAGGAAGCTGTCACTTGAAGGGCAGTAGCTCCACATAAC
Source organism: Birgus latro (assembly GCA_018397915.1). Taxonomy (NCBI): domain Eukaryota; kingdom Metazoa; phylum Arthropoda; class Malacostraca; order Decapoda; family Coenobitidae; genus Birgus; species Birgus latro. Next base: position 43,950 of record JAGKTI010004010.1, on the reverse strand, counting down.
ATCTACATGATGTTTAAAAATTTATTTACTGGAGGTCGGAGTCGGAGTCGGGACTTTTTACCGACTCCGACTCCAGCATCACCATACCGGTAACTGTTTCCAACTCCATGACTCTGACCCCAACTCCACAGCCCTGGCAGATAGTAACAGAAGAACTGCATTCCAGGTGTGGACTAGTTGCACTAAGCATGGCATCACAGGTATTCCCTGACACAGTGAGCGTTAGTGACCTTTTGGAGGCAGCACGGAAGCAGGGCATCACTGCACATGGAGAAATGTTCAGCTGTGATGCCATGGTGCGACTGGCAGACAGCGCTATCACAGGTGTTGAAGCCACCGTCAGACGTGATGTCCTTTCCTGCCCTCAAGCCTTTGCTCAAATCCTCATGCAAGGCGACCTTATCCTTGTTCCGTATCCTTTTATGAAAATTTTGGCATAAAAGACGCCTGGTGACCTGGGAATTAAGATTCCTCAGCTGCATTTGACACTTATGGGTTTAACCTCAAGAGATGGTTGGGTTTACTGGATATTCAAAGTTGCTCAGGGAAGAGTAACTAGTCATTATCACCTTAAATGTCTACAGTACTGCAGGCTGAGTAGCCAAGCCCTGGATCCCTAACCTTCTGATGGAGCAATTGTGGAATTACAGATAAAGATGCCTTTTACTGATAAAAAATTATTTCTGTTAATGGATTCAGTAGTGTAATTAATACCATAATACTTTTTAGTAAGATCATGAGGTTATTCTATTGCCTGCTAAATGTAGTTCCATCAAAACAGTATTGCTGAGTGAGCGGGTATAAAGATACATTAAAATGCCAAGTTTACTGTACTTTCTCCCCTTTGCATGCCAATTGTTTATAGGCTATTGATTGGTTGTGATCAGCTTATACAGTATATATCAATAAAGTGAGGGGCTGTAATTCACATGAAAAAGTGATTAGTGGCTTACTTGAAACTTAAGCTTGAAAAGTCTCCTGAATGGAATAGGATATGTGGTGAACTGCTGAAGCATGGGAGAGGTATGGTAACTGACTGGTTACTCTTTACTGACTGTTTCAGTATTAAATGAGTGCTAGAGAAGTGTTGTAAATGCCTGGAAAGAGTATGATTTGCTAATGAACATACAAGATGAAGGGTGACAAAAAGTGTGTGAGCTAAAGTGAATGACAAATTAGTGGCCACTAAAGTGAGAGCTGGTTAGCAATTAACAGAGAAAGTTTAGGAAGGAGACAGGGCTTATGGATCAAATTCTTTCCATGAGAAAAATGGTGATAGCCAGTGTTAATATTATGAGCATCAGAGTTACTTCATGTACAGTACGCTATAAAAACTGCACTGAGTGACAAGCCAAATGGTTTCCTGTACACCAGGAAACCATTTACTAAGCTGCGTGGTAACCATATAACCAAATTATGGCGCCTGGTGGTTTAGAGGGTAATTAAGGTGCTCCAGTCGGATTGAGCTAGTGCAGATTTATATCCAAGGGGTGGTAGGGGTTTACTGCTTATGTAATGCCACTCAGGGATGAGTGAGGCTGGTCACTCTCATCTCAAATGTCAGGACCAACTTGCCTAGCCCCAAGTTCCTACGCTCCTCATGGGGGGACATAGGACTGGATGATGGATAGATGGATATAAGAACTGTAAGATTTTCTTCTCAATTCTCCGTTTGTTATTTATTTAGCAATTTCAAACCACTGAAACACAAGAATAAATATGAATACAGCATATTTTGTGGTTTAACACTATCTTGATTTGTAATATTACAGAGTTGTAACTTCCTTGACTAGTTTATCAGATATGACTCTGAACGTAACTACATGCCTGGTCAGCTTGGCGGACACAAGGCTCACTGGGGTGTGGTGTGTGGCTGTCTCATCCAGTGTCCATCCCTCACCCTCCAGCCACCCAAACCTGCTAAGATTGACTCCTATGTTGACCACCTGTGGCACCTCAGGCCAAGGAGCCGGTCTGGAGCCCCTCTTGGCAGCAGAAGCAGAGACACCAGCAGGAGCAGAGATGGCAGTGTTGCTCATGAATCTCCTCGAGTGTCACTCTCTGGCCATAAAACACCAGACTTGCCACCTGGAACAACTGATGATACAAAGAGTTCCGAGGTGCCTTGGAGAGAAGGGTCACGGTGCAGAAGCACAGATGCTGATCTCTGGAGTATCAGCAGTAGCAGGGTGACCACACCAATGCTGCCAGACTTTGGCCCGGAATTGACAGTAGTGGCACTGTGGCGTCAGGGGAAGAGCCGCAAGCTGGTAATATCTCCCCTGGACAAATTACGTGACAGCAATGACCAGCTGACTAGCTACCCACCAGCCTCCACACCACAGGAGCATGAGTTCATCATTGGCTCAGTTCAGGATGGCTTAGCCGGGCAAGTGGTGGTGCTGCACAAGACAAAAAGTAAAAGTGTTCTCTCTGACCTTGTGGGAATACTTCAAGATGAACAATCATAATGATGAGCAAACATGATTAAGATTAATTCTTTGCACTCATGTTTTCATAATCCACACAAAATTACTGGAAAATCCTGCTATCTATTTGTTCTTTCATTATATAATTTCATGCATGCCACATACTGCTACATGCTTCAAGTTGAAGTTCAGTGCTACTTTATACTGTGTATCAAACTGGAAGTGAAAATTTTACATTGTTTTTTATTGTACATGACACACGGTACTGTACACCAGTGTATGCTTCTTGTGACTGGAGATTCCTTGCTTATCCATAATGTGTCCTTCACTGATGAATATGCTGGTGATTTTTTTTTTTTTTTGTGACCTTTACCTGCTTCAGAATGTCATGCAAGATTTTTTTTATATACACTTTTATGCAGCTCATACAATATAAAAATAAGTGTGGAGCCTTAACAGAACCTGGATCCACTCTCCTACACTTCACTAACAGAACCTGACACTTTGCTAACTAATAATTGGTGTCTGAAATACAGTAATAGTACAGTACTGTACAGTACATTGTATTTCTTGAATGGGATCTGTACTGTTGTTTGTGCCTATAATAAAGTGCCTTAGACTCTAAGTTGGTTGTATGCTTAATTATTTTCCTTTTATCATTATTATATGATTTAGCTAATTCAGTTTGGCAAGGGAAGATGCAGAGAAGTGTGGGATGTTGGGTGCACAAAAAATAATACTGTCAGTAAAAGAATGCAAGACAGTGAAAGTTAATATTTATGGTGCCAACGAAGTCAGTGGGGGTGTGAAAGATAAAAATGGTAGATTACTAGTGGAGAAGGGAGAAAAAGTAAACAGATGGAGAGAACACTTTAATGAACTGTTGAACATAGAGAATGAAAGTAATGCAAGTATAAGTCGCTGGGGAATGGCAGGGAGAAGGAGGGTTGTGAGAAGAGAGGAAGAAATCACCAGGATGGAAGTGGTGGAAGCAATGAAGAAAGTTAAAATGGGGAAAGCCCCAGGAATTGATGGAGTGTGTGGTGAAATGCTGAAGCATGGGGGAGAGATAGTAATAGAATGGATGTGGAAGGTGTGCAGATTGGCTTGGGAGGAGGGTAGAGTCCCGGAGGATTGGAAGTCAGGTATAATTATTCCTCTGTACAAAGGAAAAGGGGAAAAAGCAGTGTGTGGTAATCATAGGGGCATTTGCCTTCTCAGTGTAATAGGAAAAATATATGGTAGGATACTTATTGACAGAGTTAGGGAAATTACTGAGGAATTAGTTGGAGAAGAACAAGGAGGTTTTAGGAAGGGAAGAGGTTGTGTAGACCAGATATTCATTCTTAGATCCTTAGTGGAAAAGTTTCTAGAGAAGGGCAAGAAGTTGTATGCAGCCTTCATGGATCTGGAGAAAGCATATGACAGGGTGGATAGACAAGGTTTGTGGAAGGTATTAAGAATATATGGAGTGGATGGGAAGTTGTTGAAGGCAGTGAAGAGTATGTATGAGGGTGCTAAGGCTGCAGTGCGTGTGGATGGCAAACTGAGTGAATCTTTCCATTTGAAGGTTGGATTGAAACAAGGATGTGTCATGTCTCCATGGTTGTTCAATCTGTATATGGATGGGGTTATAAAAGAGATACAAGGTCGGGCAGTGGATGTTGGAG
>JAGKTI010004010.1:0-25487 GCA_018397915.1 Birgus latro | reverse complement strand
GCTGTGGATTTATCAACTGATTTTGAGCATGTGGAGAGAAAGCCAGGAAAGGTGAAATTACTTTTAATTCTGAATGTACGATAGAGATGTTACGTTGCAACAATTTGGGGGTGACACTCTTAACCTCTTACACTCCAGTTAAGTAGTTTTCATATTCTTGTCATCTAAAAATGACTTTTCTCGACATGGGTGAGACTTCTTGAAACTGAAAGGTTATACGGTGACTTTATTAACCCCTTCACTAGCAGAGAGTGGATGAGGAATTTGGAAGGAATTTGAGTGTAAAGTGGAGGGAATGTAAGAAAATGTTCTGGAAAGAGGTAAAGAGAGCTAAACAGGGTGCCAATGAAGTTAGTGGGGGTGTGAAAGATAAAAATGGTAGATTACTAGTGGAGAAGGGAGAAAAAGTGAACAGATGGAGAGAACACTTTAATGAATTGTTGAACATAGAGAATGAAAGTAATGCAAGTATAAGTGGCTAGGGAATGGCAGGGAGAAGGAGGGTTGTGAGAAGAGAGGAAGAAATCAGGATGATGAAAGTGGTGGAAGCAATGAAGAATGTTAAAGTGGGGAAAGTCCCAGGAATTGATGGAGTGTATGGTAAAATGCTGAAGCATGGGGGAGAGATAGTAATAGATTGGCCTGGGAGGAAGGCAGAGTCCCAGAGGATTGGAAGTCAGGTATAATTATTCTGTACAAAGAAAAAGGGGAAAAAGAAGTGTGTGGTAATCATAGGGGCATTTGCCTTCTTAGTGTAATAGGAAAAGTATATGGTAGGATACTTATTGACAGAGTTAGGGAAATAACAGAGGAATTAGTTGGAGAAGAACAGGGAGGTTTTATGAAGGGGAGAGGTTGTGTAGACCAGATATTCATTCTGAGATCTTTAGTGGAAAAGTTTCTAGAGAAGGGAAAGAAGTTGTATGCAGCCTTCATGGATTTGGAGAAAGCATATGACAGAGTGGATAGACAAGGATTGTGGAAAGTATTAAGAATACTGTACATGGAGTGGCTGGGAAGTTGCTGAAGGCAGTGAAGAGTTTGTATGAGGGTGTTAAGGCTGCAGTGTGTGTGGATGGCAAACTGAGTGAATCTTTCCATTTGAAGGTTGGATTGAAACAAGGATGTGTCATGTCTCCATGGTTGTTCAATCTGTACATGGACGGGGTTATAAAAGAGATACAAGGTCGGGCAGTGGATGTTGGAGCGGCCCTAGTAAAGGGCAGTGTTTGGAAACTCCCTCTACTGTTGTTTGCAGATGATACTGTGTTCTTGAGTGAAGATGAAGGGGAGCTGCAAGGCTTGGTAGATGAGTTTGGGAGAATGCGTAAGAAACGGAATCTAAAGGTGGATGTAGGGAAGAGTAAAGTGATGGTCTTCGAGAGAAATGAAGTCAGTGAATGTGCAGTGAGAATGGATGGGGAGGATATGGAGAATGTGAGTGAATTTAAGTACTTGGGTAGTGTAATGAGTAAGGATGGAAGTCTGGAGGGTGCTTGAAAGGGTGCAGCAGGGAAGGAAGGTTGCTGGTTTGTTGAAAGCAGTGATAAGAAACAGGGAAGTGAGCATGGAAGTGAAAAAGTTGTTACATGACAGTATTGTGATACCAACTCTAACATTTGGAAGTGAAGCTTGGATTCTGTTGGAAGGACAGAAGTCAAGAGTGAGAGCAGTGGAAATGAGTTATTTGAGAGGAGCATGTGGAATCACATGGAGAGACAGACTAACAAATGAGGAAGTGAAGGAACGTTGTGGTGTGGATGTGGACGTGATAGGAAGCGTTAGGAGAAACACGTTAAGGTGGTTTGGGCATGTGGAGAGGAAGGAGAGTGAAAGACTGATGAGGAGAGTGTATGTGAGAGAGGTGGAGGGGGGGAGAGGGAGGGGGAGGCCGAGGATAAGATGGAGGAATGGAGTGGAGATGTATATGAGAGAGGGGTGTGTGAGTTGCGAGCGGGGTAGTGGAATGGCGGGGGACAGAGCGACATGGAGGCGATTTGTTTGTGGCCACCCCGTGCGGGACTGAGGCGTCTGGCAATAGATAGATAGATAGATAGACTATCAGACTTCAAATACACTGCTGAATTTGACAATGTTCTCTGTAAGATTTCTTTTAATTACATATCCTCCCTAAACTGAAAAGACCAACTGAAGGTAGCAGGATGAAAATAAAGTAAAAAGATGTCCTCAAGCTGATAGGGTTAATACGTGTATACATGAATGAACGTTCAGTCATGGCTATTATCGTTTACGTCAGCATCATTATTCCAACACTACTTCCCATCTAAGACATCGGGTAAATCACAGCTTTCACTTGTATATAAAGGAAATAAAACATGACAAAAAAAGACTTCAACTGACCATCAAGTAAAAAGAATCAGAGTATTTTTTTTTTTATAAATACAAGTTCTAGTAACAGTAATCATAAAATAATGATGATGATGATAATAATAATAATAATAATTACATTAATAAGTAATAATGTCTAGAAGTAGCATGACCAAAATTTAAAAAGATATCATATTGAAAGGTTTAAGCCAAAAAATTACTTCCAAACCCCTTCAACATGATGATGTATTTTGAATTTTACACCTGGTCTCTCCAAACAATTGTATTTTGATTTAAAGGGGTTTCATATAGCTTCCATTAACCCCTTCAGTTACTCTTGCTATATTCAGTTATATTTTGAAATATAGGGGTTAGGTATAGTCTTCATTAACCCCTTCAATAACAGGAACTCTAGAGTGAATAACACTGGTAATAGTATGAGTACAATATACTGTAAATAACTGCCTCAGGTTCAGGGACTTAATTATACTGTTGCATACTCTACAGCCTCAACTTCACATTCAGAATTCATAATACACTGTAAATGTACAACACTTCGAACAGGAATTATTTACAGGCATTCTATGTTAGGTACAGGTAGTTATTGTTGACGTATGTACAAGGCATAGTTTATCATCATGCAAATTTACACTTCACTCAGTGCTTTCTTTAACTTCTGATACACAGAAAGACCTGTTGCAAGAGCTTCTTCATTAAAGCATGCTTTTAGTATTATAAGATGCTATAGTGACTGCCCCATTAAAAGATACTCAAATGGTAGCCATGAGGTATGAACAGGCACCCCACAGGTGCCCTAGGAAAGTCTATTATTATACTTCTACAGAAAAAGCCACAGACTCTTTCTCCTTGGATGCTTAATTAGATATTAAATATACAAGGAGAGAGAGAGAAAAAAAAAAAGGAGTACATTTTTCACCCTTCTTGGTCATGTCAGCACCTAAAGAAATTTGGCAGAACAACAACTGACTGCCACAATATAAGAGGTCAATGAGCAGATCATCCAGCCACTGCTATGTCAATGAAAGATGTGCTACAACTGCACTGTGGTTCATAATTATAGAAGATGCTGTCAGTAAAAGTCTGTGGGAATCAGAGTTGGTTGTGCCACCTACTAAGGCTGTAACACAGTTTGGCAAGAAAATAGACACATGAGACAAAAAGGATATATTTAAGTAGTATCCAGCATCTACTAGACTGCATACTGCGTCTGTGCTCACTTAGACTCAACCAAGCAAAAGAGAGCATGCAGTAATTACTTCAATTTGTAGCTACTGATAAATACTGAGAGAAATAGTCACTGCTACTCAACAGGGAAACAATGAAGCATCACAAAACACAACCACCAATCAGAGTGGAATGCCCAATTGAAGCACTCAAAGGAACAATGCTAGAATGATGCTATGAAAATAAAAAAATTAAAAAAAATAAAAATTAGCAGCCATCATCAAGAAAGTGAGACAATAAAGACCTTAAGTCAAACCTGCAGAGGGACAGGAAAGTGATTCCACTCGAGAACAGAACCGATAGAGCCACCTCAATATATAGTAACCGGCATGGGAACTCCAGAGAGGGAAAATAGTACTAGGGATACAGAATGAACTACTGGAAACAGAAAGAGGCAGAATATTGATTAAAAAAACCATACCCACTCAAATATAAGAAAAAATATCTTTGTAGGATGAATGTGCACCTGTATAGATAATAAAGTTGACCAGTTCTACAAAATTTGGTCTGTAGTCTGTATTCCGGATAAGAAGTGGAAGATGCTGAAGTTGGAGGTGGGTGGACATGTAGAACCAATGTACCTCGAAGCCTGTAGGTGCTGAAGAGGGATATTTTTAACATACTGGCACTGATAACAGCCAGCTAGCAGAAATGCATAATATACGGTATATATAACACTACATCCTTCAAACTGGTGCCATAATCATTGTATACTATAATGATAACTACAAAACATTCAAAATCATGCATGTATGCAATACCAAAGGGATGACTAACTGTGTATCTTGAATTAGTTCTCACCTCTGTCGTGTGTTCTCTTCCTTTGTTTTCTGGACCCTGCCTCACTCAACCAACCAGCCAACTACAGCCACCTTCCTGTAAATACCATGCAGAAAATACAGGGTGGCCCATATATAATGCTCTGTTCCACTCTGCCACATGATATTTTGAGTGTGTTGCAGAGACAGCTCAGTCAGTGTTAACAATGTTTATCCATCCATCATCCAATCCTATGTTGCCCCAAGAGGTGTGTAGAAGCCCGGGGCTAGGCAAGTTGGTTCTGACATTTAAGATGAGAGTGACCACCCTCACTCATCCCTGAGTGACATCAAGTGAGCAATAAACCCCAACCACTTCTTGGATATAAACCTACACAGGCTCAATCCGATTAAAGTGCCTTAATTACCCACTAATGTTAACCTGCATAATTTCTTATTTCCGACTCCTATTGCCTTACTTAGGCCTACACCAGCAGACTGAGCCATCCCCACAACACACAAAATATCCCCAGGTAAGTTTGTAGTATCCTCACCCTGCCCTAGGGTGGGAAAGGAAGTCCAGATGATGATGATGACTGAAGTGTGTAGTACAGTGCTATTTACAGGACACTATAAGAGGGTAAGAGGGTGGTATTCTTCTCCCCTATCATAGAGGACGGACATTTTCAAAGAACACTGGTGAGAGCACAAGAAATAAAAACCAATACTGTTCCCCACTAATACTGTACCTACTCAACAATTAATTAAAATACGGTAATGATGTTATTACACAGTACAAGGAATTTCTTTTTCTTCCATGTTTACACTGACCTAATCTACACTAATCTACTCTAACTTAACCTAACCTGAAGGCAAAGGAGAGACCCATGTGAGGGATATAGTTTACTGAGTGATGTAGGAATAATTACCTATATATTTTCCACATCACATATCTTTCCACAATTTCTGATATTGTTTGTTAACTGATAAATATTTTGAAATACAATCTTCATAACTGATAAGCGTACTAACCCGATTCTCATTATCTGTAATTAAAAAAATAATAAATCAGCAGTTGCTCGAGCTTCATCGTAACTACTGCACCACATGCGTTCACAACACAGACAAACCCGCAACACAAGTTCTCTGTGAGTGACCAGCTGAAGTGGCCCCCTGTTTCCTACAGTCCACTGGGTTCACATCCAGATGAGGAGCCTTGGGCCACTACAGCAAGAACATACGTTCATCCATCACAAAGGCACAACACATCATCATCATCATCATCATCAACAACAACACACACAACTGGTATGGGGAATACATTGCAGTAAGTCCTTGTTACATGTTGTTGTGTTCCAAAATTTAACACCTTTTTTTCACTAAATTTGGTGCTGTACATGGGGGAAATCTCACATATTAGTTCCACAGATATTAATGAAAACCCTTAGCCCCTTGAATCCAGTGCTGGAGAGGGATGCCTTGTGGTGGCTCCAATGCTCATTTATACAAATCCCTCTCAACTCCCTCCCTAGCTTCCATAAAGAGGATGGTGGACAGCAGGAGTGGGACAACATTATCCTGCAGTCCATGGGGTTCATGTTCAGATAAGCCTGGGGTTGCAGCTACTACTAGTAGCCACTTCCGTCAATGACACAATTTTCCACTTTACTGGTGCTATTCAAAGATGATTCTATTCAGCTTATGGGAGACCTCCTGCAGTGATGGAAAGGGTTAATGAGGGCTATATAACTAATCCTTCTCCTTCAAAAAATTCCCTACTAAGCTGAATAAAATTGTCTAGTGATCGCAAAAATATTTCTATAATTTACTGAGGAATTAACAGTGAAAAACACATGCACGCATGTGCACACACATACACACACAAATCAACATACAGCAAGGAGTTATGTACAATATTCATCATCATCATCACCACCATCACCATCATTTTGACCTCTTTTTCCCACCTCAGGATGAGATAAGGTACAAACTCAAACACTTAACTGATCTGAAACTACAATATGCATTTGAGTTAAACAAATTACTATGATGGCTTTGCCATGAAATGCAGATAAGTTCAGTTAAGCATTAAATTATAACAGTATTACCATATCAAAAACATTAGCCTCCTCAGCCCAAAAACATCTGTTTTATTTTATTCTTGCTGCCTTCAAATTATTATTATTTTTAAAGATCTCTGTTGAAAAATGAGTTAGTGAAGGTTATGTATAAAACCCATACAAATTTAAAGTCTCTTCTAAAGGTAAATAAAATCATATGGTAGAGGGATGAATAAGTAAAATGGGCATCATTCAATTTTTTAAAGTCTAGACAGAATAAAATCCAGTAGGAAGAAAAGTGAAGTAAAAATAAACATAATTTAATCTTAAAAGTATCTTCTAAGCTAAATACCACTATTATGAGTCCTTCCTATGATGAACAAAACCATTTGATACATTAGTGGCAAGAATAAACCTCAAGGTGTCGTCTTACTGAAGGAATTAACAAGCTCATATCCTACAGTGCTAAATTCCAACACAAAAATACTTGGATTTAAAAACAAAACAATACTTCAAAGTGCATTACATCTTCTATTAACCCTTTCAGTAGAAAGACATCTTTATCTCTTGTCTCATCTACCACCACATGATTGTATTCAGCTTAACTCTGTGAATTCAAGTACAGTAATGTCCTGTTTACTTTACTGTTGCTGCTACCAGACCATTATATTCAACTAAGAACTGAGAGGAGGGATGGGACGTGAAGGTATTAATGCTGTGATGAAGAGAAGTAAACTGAGATGGTTTGGGCATGTGGAGAGGATGGAGGATGACAACTGACTACAGAGGGTGAGAGGTGTGAACAATGAAGGTAGGCTAGCAAGAGGTAGACTGGTAGAGACCTGACATGAGGTCATACAGTGTGACCTCAGGGATATGGGACTGAATAGAGAGACTGCCAGAGATCAAGCAGCATGGAAAGCCACATTAGGTGACCAAGGCTGACACATGCAGTCATGTTAGACCCTTTTTATATGAAGATGAGGACAGACTTCTAGCCGTGAAAGGGATGTAAAGTCTATCACAGCCCACCAGTTCAAAGTCTCTCCAAAGCTGAATAACAATGTCAGGAGATGGCTAGAATAAAATTTAATTACATCTCCTTGATCTATGGGTTAAGGGAGACCTCTTACTTTCAAAAGTTAATAAAGAAGACAGCTAATTCCTCCAATTCATACATTCTCTCCTGAGATCAGTAAAATTTCCTAAGAGTAGAATGAAAAAACTATAAAATATGTTAACATACTGCAGGGGTTGATATTTGTCCATAAGCATTAATATTAAATCATCATCACCATCATCCAGATATCTTTTTTTTTCCACCTAAAGCTGGGGTGAGCCAGGGTCCAAAGAGCAACAAAAAATTTGATAGAAAAAGTCAATTAAATAATCACATAAAACATACATCCCAGTGACTGTGCAAACCTTCAGTATGTCTTCTAATAACAGGTACATACCAGAATGGCAGCTGTGTGCATTATTTCTGCTTTCACTAGCTAAAAGGAAGTTGAAGCCAGGGTTTCAGGCTTAACAAAGACCTGCTGTTTGTAGTTCAATGCTTTTACAGACTGAATGAGCAGGTTTCATCACAAACAGTTCCTCACCAAGTCTAGGGAATCTTCAAACTGTCAATACAGTACAGTGATAGGTCTTTACCTGTTGTGAAACTATGAATACAACTTCCCTTCAACCAGTGGCAGGAGTAGATGGTCTGCAGATACTATCACTCACAACTGTACCTCTACTGGCAAAACGAAGTAGAGCACATCATCATCATCATGCTGACTGTTGTCCTGTACTAAATAATAAAAACCCACATGAGAGTAATGTACCAAATCTTTTCCTGTGATGATACCTTTTCAATTTTTACTCTTGCCATCACCAAATGATTTCACTCAACTTATGAGAAACATTTCATTCTGGGGAGGACAGATATGCTCATTCATTACATGACATCCATAGAACTGAGACTGTCTAGTAGTTGCATGAATAAAACAAATAAGATGTACTCAGGCTGAAAGGGTTAGACAATGGATTTTACATAATCTACACATGGGAAAAAGGTGGAATAATAATGATGATGATGGTGGTGTATATCACAATTCTGAGATATTTGTTCTTTTTAGTTACAGAGCATTTTATGCACACATTCACTAAAATGTCCTATTCATTTTAATCCCTTCACTTCAATGAAACAATTTGCATTTACTGCTTCATTATTAAAACTTAGTGAACTGAGGTGTACACAATCCCACAAAATTCAAATGGCCATTGATGGAACATCTATAAATTAATATATACATGACCAGCCTGCATCTCACATTACAGAATCCAGTCAGCCTGAGGGACTCAGACATTTTCCATTTCCACCATGTACTTCTTAAAAGATCATCAAAAATTGGGGGCTTGTCCACCTTTTTATGCTCTCAGTCTTGATAAAAGCCCTTACTTCTTGCTACTCTCAAGGGTTTTTATTCAGCTTAGAAGACACTTTTGAAACTGAAGGGGTCAGATACTACCTTCATTAACTTTCACTACTGGGACTCTCTCTTAAGCTTAATAAAATATTGAAGACACAGTATATCAAAAAATAATACAGAAGAGATGATATTGCATTCAATGGGTCAGCCATGATATCACCAGTTAGGATGGGATGAAAAAAAAAAAATCTCGCAATGCATAGGTTAATGTGTTAGGAGTGTAATGCTGTATGGTGCTGAGACCTGGGTAGTAAAGGAAGAGGATATTCGCAGGCTCAAATGTACAGAAATGACAACGATTAGATGTGTGGTGCGTCCTTGAGTGAGAGGCTAGGAGGGGCTAGGTTTACGATTGAGGGATTAAAAAGAAGGATGGGACTGGAGTGTATTGGTGTTGTGCTAAGGAGGGGCAGACTGAGGCGGTTTGGGCATGTGGTGAGGATGGGGGATAACAATTGGGTACAGAAAGTGTAAGTGTTAACATTAGGGGTAGGGCTGCGAGAGGTAGACTGAAAAAGACCTGGAATGAGGTCACTGAGCATGACCTCAGGGATAAATGACTGAATAAGGAGGCTGCTAGATAATGAGCAGCATGGGCAGTTGCCATTAGGTGACCAAGGCCGACGCATGCAAGAAACTTGAAGCCTTTAAAAATGAAAATGAAATGATGCAGAGGTTAATCCAAAGTAGGTATCACACAATATTTATTCACCTTAAGAGAGGCATCTCACAATGAAGGGGTTTATTAATGCCATATCCAACCCCTCCCATTCAATATGCCATCCTAAGCAAAGTAAAATCATCAGAAGGTGAGGTTATAATGCAAAAAGACCAGACCGTGTATGTTCATCCAAATTATCATCAATATCAAGGATAAAATCATTATCACACTGCATAAAATACAAAACAGAGAGTTTCCAGTAAAATTCTTATGCTCATAATGTGTGTTATCACTGCCACTATGAGAATATCACATTCCCCAGAAAAATTTACATTTTACACAAAGTTCATCCTAAATTAAATAAGGCAGTTACCCACAAACATTCATAAATATGACAAGACTAAAGGAAAATGATGACTTCCATTCATGCTGCATGTGTAAGTCCTCAACGATTAGGACTGCCTGATTAAGAAAAAGTACATCATCAGATTGAAGGGGTTCAAGGAGAGACAGCAGGCTGAGGTATTCTTCTTGATAGGAAAGCTCATGATGAAACAAGAAATTACTTGTAAATGCTAGTCATTATGCTTCTGCTTTCCATTGTAGCAAGGGTTGAAGCACCAATGGTAATATATTGCACAAACACTATGCTCACACATTTATACCAACACATGCCATCATCATCCAGATCTCCCACACCTTCATAATTTGCACATGGATCTTTAAAATCCTGGTACATCTTATGTGTACTGGCACTAATACTGTACTCATTTTGCCACACCACACAACATATGGTTTCATCCAAATACATACATCATCCCAGCATACAATTACATACATTTTCTCACATAACACATACATGCATTCTTTTCATACATGCATTTATACATACAAATTCGCATAAAAAAAAAAATCAAGGCTGTGTGTTTAAAACTTAAAATGCAAATGAAGAATTCAAGCCGTCAATTTTTTTACAAGAATTTCTGAAGTAAGTGGGCACTTAAGGCGCTCTAATCAGATTAAGCTGGTGCAGGTTTATATCCAAGGGATGGTTGGGGTTTATTGCTCACGTAATGCCACTCTGGGGTGAGTGAGACTGGTCACTCTCATCTTAAATGTCAGGACCAACTTACCTAGCCATGGGTTCCAACATTCTTCATGGGGCAACACAGGATTAGATGATGAATGAACGAATGAATGAACAAAGATAAACCCATATACTGTATATATTTTTTTTTAAACAATAATTTCTGAGGTACGGTGTGTAACAATGGACAGATGATGTCTAGCCATCCTTTGTCACTACTGACTGCATTCTCTTGTGTGGGATGCAAGCTGACCATTTCTAGTAACTAACAAGTGTTTTACAGATGTATGTCAGAAAGTGAAGGCTTCCTTCCCTTTTTTTAATTACTGTAATAACCTCTTCAGCACAAGAACTTCTATTTAATTTTACTCTTACAACCATATGCCACCAGGCTATTTTATTTTACTCTGGGGAATTCTCTCAAGGTGAAAAGGATACGAACAATCCCCAAGCAACTCCTCTACTAAAGAACATTCACCCCCATTGCTAAAAATAACATGGTTAGGTGACTGCTGTTTTTGTGGCCTTAGGCTTATCCCAACATGAACCCAGAAGACTGTAAACTGAAGGTGTCTCCTTTTTCTAAGGAGACTAGTAAATCCTTATATCAGTGCCACCACATGAAGGTGTCCCTCTCCAGGAGGGAAAAAAAAAAATACATGCTGTGATTGAAGGGTTTAGGCATATGGTCATGAATCTGCCACTCCTCACACCAGTCCCTCCACAAGAAGCACGACAACAACAAAACTCATGGGTCAACATTAAAGCTGTGTACAATTATCATGGCATCACGTCAGATTTGGGACTGTACTCGGTTGCACAGGAGGCTTCATACCACCTCTTCCTTGGTGATTAATTTTACATATTACACCTTAACATTATCTTGCATGTTATTCATATAACTTTAATAATAACACACTACAGGATATCAAGGTGTAATGTATAGAATAAATTGCTAAGGAAGAGGTGCTGGGAAATCTACAAAGCCACTTGGAATACGCCCCTCACTCTACAATCTGGCTCATAGCGCAAATGACAGACATGATATAAACAATATTATCACATACTAATAATATCTACAACTATATAACAAATTCTGCAATATCCAGTACAGTACACTACTTCTTAATGACTTTATTATTAAGGAACATATTCACATGTCCATTACCCATATTTAAGTAATTGTATTCATGTATTACCATAAGAAAAAATATGTAGTCAATGTTTAAATTAGCTCAACCAGGACAGATACAGTGAAGGACTTACATCACCACTGGGATGGGATATACAAAGTGGTCCATATACAGAGCATCCTGTGTCACTATCTGGCAAATTCTCATGTGCTGGAGGGACTGCCCAATCAACATCAAGTGTCTATCTGAAAAATTTACGGCTATCCATAACCATTTCAAATTTTAAAGTGTCAACCTTTTTACATCCACTGATTCCAAAGTTCATTAACCACTTAACCGCGGGTCATCACTCTCGTGACGGTCGGTGGCAATGGATCAAACCTACTGGGAAATAATTGATTAGTGTTTCTATACCCTTTTTACTCTAACTTGGCCCAAAATTGCCACCTCCCCATCTTGAATTCTACGCTGTTAAAAGAGATTAACACTAGAATATGATGCCTGTCACAAAGAAGAGCTATGGAGGGAATGTTGAGCCATAGCATTGTCCTTTCCTGCCAATGAGCAATGTGAAATAATCTATAAAAGAACAAAAATCTGGGCCAAGTTAGAGTAAAACGAGTATAGTGATAATATCAGGCATTGGTATTCATATTACAGGCTGTCGGGAAGTGTAAATTGCAGACTTCGTTACCCAACTTCAGAAGTCTCCACAAGTCATATGGTAGTCGAAGAAGGCTCAACAAACATCCCAGGAGATAGCTGAAGGTATATGCCATATGCCTATGTAATTATTGTATAATATTCTAGGACTAACAACTGATTTTTGGCAAATATTTTTAAAAAGTCAGTCGGAGGGTGAATTACCCCCGGCGGGAAGGGCAAGAAACGCCTCCGTCAACCCCGCGGTTAAGAGGTTAATAAAACCATGATAACAGGTCAACATTAAAAGTCCACTCTAAATCATTTTCTCTACTGATAACCTTTTTGATGTTTTAAAGTTTCTGCCTTTTTAAATCTGCTGACTGCATAGTTCACTAGTAATTTCATGATGCAAGTACAACTTAGTCAACATTAATATTGTCTATCCTAAATAAAATCTACTTTTGATAACCTTTTCATAATTTACAATGTCTGCCTTTGTATGTCAGCAGATTGTGTGGTTCATTTTCTACGGTACTTTTCACAGCCTTTCTCATGCTTTATACTGTTTGTTTCCTTTTACATCCACAGATTTTCCATATAAACTTTTCAGTGCTACATAATGTCCACTTTTTTTAATGTCTACTGATTGCACGGTTGATTACTATCTTCATACAACATTCACACCCACAAAGGCAGACTGAGTCAACCCCACAACACACAAGATACCACCAACGTATGTAGGAGAGCACAATATTCAAACCACCCTGTATACCTAACATCTCTCAGTATCATTATTTGTGTACCAGAATATGACTTTATATAAAATTTCCAACATTATTGTAAAGAATCCACAATCATTTCCTGAAGAATTAACTCATTCCACCATGAGGCATCATTTTTCCATCATGTTTATCACCACTCCAACTACACAATTTTATTCAGTTTAGTAGTGACCTTCCATAGTGTAGGGGTTACAAAGATCTCCATTACAGTTCTTTCACCTTCACTTGGCCCAGATTTGTGTCCTTCTGCAGCTCAGTGGTACAGAAAGACAATACAGTAATCCCTCGATAAATATTGGACATAACAGAGCCAAAGGAATGCCAGGATGGTGGTTCCATCTGGATAACGGACTTCTCTCCTGGCCCCTAATCGTACATTACCAAACTTTGAAAGTCACTGTAAAAGGCCAACACATATTCCTGGTGTTTTACACCACTCTATCTGGTCAAGAAGACCTATAAAACACAGCCAAGCAATTACCATGGTAAAGCAGACCCATCATCCACTGATAAGCAATCACCAATGCAGGGCCATACCCCGGGGGGGGGGGGGGGGGGCGAACCTGCCCTGCCGGGGAAAAATGTTCACTTGCCCATAATTTCCACCCGGACACAAGCATTTGGTTCAGAAAAGACGGAAATATTATGAAAAACGGTTTTGAACGGCCAGATCACAGCGCCTGGATATTGGATTGTTCAGATAATGGACGTCCGGATAATCGAGAGACTACTGTAATATAGATCTACATCCTTTCCACACCATTTCTTCATGACTAGCACCATATTCATGTGCTAATCTCTTACAACGGACGATTAAGATGGAGAGATGGCAATTTTTGGATAAGTTTGTGTGACAATAATGTAACACCTTCCAAAAACGATCATCCCTAAGCTGAATTAAATCATCAAGTGGGAGCAAAAGCATAATAAAAGGATGACACTATATTCCTTTTCATATCAATAAAAAATTGAGTTGCTAAATATAATACTGACAGAACTTGATGAGACTAGTTCTCTAACTCCTGATACATCATTGTCTCAAAGTTAACAAACCTTCTACCAGGAAACTTATTGTGCAAAAAACTATGCACTATCTCACTGCTTAATAACTCTAACCAGCACTGATTATAAACAAATATGCATCCTCCTTATTGATAATAATAATAATAGTAGTAGCAGTAATAATAATAATAATAATAATCCATCCATCCATCCATTATCCAATCCTATGTCGCCCCACAGAGAAGCGTAGGAGCCTGGGGCTAGGCAAGTTGGTCCTGACATTTAAAATGATGATAATAATAATAATAATAATAATAATAAAATCTCATACTAACACTCTAATAACAGCAGCACAAAATTTAAACTAAACCAGTAGTAGTTGTTTCCTAGGCAGTCTGGCCAAAAAGCCCCGAACTGAACCAGTTTAACTGTATGATTGTTTACCAGTTCAACCTCTCCAGCCCAAGACCATATCTTACCTTATACTTGCTGCTACAAACAATTTTATCCAGGTTACAAGTGCAACTCGGTAGTGAAAGGTGTTAAGACTATATCAAAACCCTTCCAAGGCAAAAAGTCTCTCCTGAACTAAATAACACTGTCTGATGGCATCAAGAACTAAATGGAGAAAAAGAAATCATATGGGGAAAAAAAAAAAAAAATCTTTCATGCAGCATAATTACTGTATTGTAAGTAGTAAATTATCTTCAATAACATCCATTAAAACAAACCTTAAAAAAAAAAAAAAATCTTTAACTCTTTCACTGCTGAATAAATTACATTATTATGCAGCCTCATTACAGTACAGAGCACTAAGAAAAAAAAAATTACTAAATATGGAAAATATCTTAATATCTTACTTTCTTTTGCAGCTGACTTAATTGGCAATGATACTAACTATGGAGCAAAGAGTATTACTCTGTGCTGCTGAGAAAATACATTCATTGTCATAATTTGGTGCACTGTCAGTTCTGTTCCATTAAGATTACTGGCAATCTTTTTTTTCCCCATGCACCCAGTACACAACATGTGTTTGATCCCTTAAGCCTGACAATGTCAGTTCTACTTTATTATTGCTACCTCCAGATGCTTTTATTTAGCCTAGTAATAACACTGAACTGTAGGGATTGAATATAATCTTCATCCATCCCTTTCACTACTAGGGATTTACGATATGCTGAATGAAGAGCTGATGTTTGCCTGAACAAAATGAAGAAAGGCACTCTTGGGCTGACAGAATTACATCATCATCATTACAATCTGACCAAAAACAGGACAGTTTTGTACATTTCTAAAGCATGATAAATCTGTGTAAGAAGTCCTTACTGTCCCCTTCAAGCCAATGGTATATTTTTCATGGTATCATTGCTATCTCCAGAAAGAAATTTTTTTCAGGTTTAAATTTAAAGAGATCTTCTTAATCTGCAGAGTTAAGATACAGGCTTTCAATTATCCCTTCACAATATGAGGTCTCCCAAAACCTGAGTTAAATGATCTGGATGTAGCAAGAATAATTTACAATCACAATGAAACTTTAATGGGCATTTCTTTTTTTTCTGTAAACTTGCTGGGAAAAAAAAAGAAAAAAAAAGTGACTTTAGATAGTTCACTGCATAAAAAAATGTTAAATTCTTGAGATACTGTATTTCATGTATGGTAATCCTTCACTAATTTGGTATGATTAGGGTTCCACTTTTGCAAAATATTAGCTACCGGTATTGGTACTGTATGTCATAATACAGTAATAAATAATTTAAAAACTCGCCCACTGGACATTGCTACTCCTCACCCTGCCCTAGGGTGGAAAACGAGGTCTGGATGATGATGATGATGATGATTTTTAAAAATGCTGACACGATGACAAATGGTCCAGTTTGAGTTATCTGTATTGCACATGACACTATGAATGGCAAGTGTCTGAGTGTGACCTATTTAACTGGGCATGATGTTAATTAGTTCTCTCTCTATACGATTTTTTTCTCCTTGCTCTCTGGATCCTACCTCACCTAATCCTCAGGTCAAAACACATGTCATGATGATGATGATGATGGATATACATGAAACTTTCAATCAGAATTCCAAAGACTTAATACTCTGTAAATGACTGTGTGATCCATTTCACTGGGCATGCTTCTCATACCTCTCTCAATTCCGTTCTTCCCATTTTCTTATTTCTGGATAGTACCTTACCCAATAATTAGATGGGAAGAAAGGTCAGGATGATGATGAAAGATGATGAGACTGACTAGGAGAGTGTGTTTTATGATACTTGGAAGGTTCAATGGAAAAGAAGGAAAAGACAAAAAACTTTAGTCTGGTATCAGTCTTCTGGCAATCTTTCTCTTCTGGCATTTCTCTGCTGTCAAAGTCAGTTGTGATCTGTTGTGCCTTTCTTGGACTGCTCTAGTCTTGCAGATGCAGCATAATAAACAATAAAAACAATGTTAAAAGATAAACCAAGAATGTATATGAGGCATGTTGTGCCAAAAGGTGACTGAGAATTTTTTCTGTAAAAAATTAAATAATAGTTTTTGGTACTGTACTACAATAACATACCAAATAAACATGTAGATATTATTCATTACTGAGTTTGCTCATCAAGCAAACAGAAAACATTAAAAAATAAAATTATCCATCCATCCATTATCCAATCCTATGTCGCCCCACAGAGGAGCATAGTTATAAATTAACAAAAATAATGGCTACCAAATCGGTGTGGGTTTACTATACCTCATAGCTACACTTTCAAACTAAAACTCCTCAAAAACTCTTAATATGAATACAGTATTTTCACCTATGCAAAGCCACCAAAGCTTAGCAATGAAAAGGTTAAAGATGGCATACATATTCATTTCTTACAACAACAACAACAAAAAAAAAAAAATGAAAAAATCAATCAACAACTACAATCAATAAATTAAATACTGTCCATTGTAACTTTTCTTTTAATTCACCACTGAATACAACTCAGGTGTAATATTATCCCCTTCAGCCATAGGACATACATTTCATTTTATTCCTGCTATCCCCTGGTGACTTTATTCAGCTTTGAACACACTATTCATACTGAAGGGCTTACATTAACCTTTTTACCATCAACAGCTCTCCTGTGCCAAATGAAAATCATCTGGTATTTGCAAGAATTAACGACAAAAGTACGACAATTAACAGCAGGTTTTATGAAATATTGCATAAACTTATACATCAGGCACAATCAGCATGATAGCATAACTTAAATCTTCCATTCTCTCATTCATTATTTTAACCCTTTCAATACAAGCAGATCTTATTTTAATTCATTCTTGCTACTGCCAGAAAATTCCACTCAGCTTAAGATGTCTTTCACACTAAAGGAATTATTGAAAGCTATACCTTATCCCTCAGTTGAAAAAGTCTCTCTGATGCTGAAAAAATCTAAGAAAGCAAGAATGGAATGAAAGAGGATATTATTATAGAGAAGTGGTTAAGCAGCACAAAGATGCAAACTTTTTGCCATATTAATGATGCTGTTCTTTGATGATCAGTGTAGGAGGAATTACTAATTCATCAGACAATGTAAACAGGTAGAGTACTTTGTAAATCATGATGTCTTGATCATTATTACTTAATTTGGTCATACAGGCAAGGTACGGATGTTCACTTTTGTGTTTCTTTTGAGTGGATGGAATATACGGTCTTCTAGATTAAAACATCCAAATAAAACATGGCTCATTCCTTTTTGTATATATGATGGTAAAACTGACCCTGTCAGTTAGTTAAGATATTCACTACTTATCAATGTTAAATTTTTGCACTGCATTTATACACAATATCAAAGATAACTGAAGAATACAACTATGCCCCTGTGACCATGTGTGTATGCATCTTGTGTATTTAGGGTAAAAACATATTGTAGGTACAAGTTTAAATTGCATGTCAGTTACAAGTGAGGTGAGGGAGTAAGTGCATAGATGAATTAGCAACTGCCAGTCGGCACCGGGAATATAACAAATATTCTCAAATATTGGTAAACTGGTAATCATATTATCCATTAAGCATTACACAGATAACAAAAGTAGATAATGTAGGATTTCAAAACAAGAATACAAAATATGAGACATAGATATGTAAGTGTTAATCACTTAAGAAAGCATGAAGTACATGATTATACACACAAATAATTTTATTTTTGTATAAATAAAAGACTTTCTTAAAACAATATACTGCTACCAAAAGTCCAATTTTTATTAAATCAATGACTTGCCACCATTCAACTAATGGAGTACCGATAGCTAAATGTGGACATCAAATACAAAGACCGAAAAATAACCAATACTGTATATTTATCTACAGTCTGTATTGTGTACCATGACTTATTCACTAATAGGTTAAAATTAAGAAGTTTGTTGGCAAGACTACACAGCAGTCAAGCCCCATCACTGACAGTTTGAAATGACACACCATCTATAACCATTTAACCTGCACCTGATAGATTTACTCATTTCCTAGTCACTGTTAGGATTCATAAGATATTAATGTTGAGTATATATACAAGTACAGTACTGTAAATATTCTGGGACTGACTCACAGTATTAAATAACAACTTCCTAAGCCAACTGATCATCTACAAACACCTCTGGTAGTCATACACACAATATACCACATGATGAAAACA
This sequence comes from Birgus latro, assembly GCA_018397915.1. NCBI lineage: Eukaryota > Metazoa > Arthropoda > Malacostraca > Decapoda > Coenobitidae > Birgus > Birgus latro. The sequence goes on along the minus strand of JAGKTI010004010.1, from coordinate 6,652 downwards.
CGCCCGCACATGCCCGTCCACAAACACACACATTCCGTGGGCTGACCTGTACCCCCGGATGTGGGGTCACTAGCATGGTGAAGAGTGTGGGGGCCAAGGAAGCCTCCACCACCCCCTTCGGCTACACTACCGTGCCACCCGAGGCGATGGGTCCTCCTCCCATGGCTACTGCTGTGGTCGGGCTTGGCGTAGAGTGCTGGTTACTGCCAGGCTACAATGGAAACCACAATCTATTAAAAACACAGCATTTATTCCAAGTAGGCTAGAAGCAAAACAATTTCACTCCCCACAGGCTAGAAAAACACAACACTCTTACCCCAAAAAGGCTAGAAATACGAAAACTTACTCTGTATGGGCTACAAACATGTCTTACTCTACTCAGGCTAAAAACACAACAATCTTATTCCACATATACTATAAAACACAACCTTACTCCACACAGATTGCAATTATCAACAATTTAGTGTTTATGGAAACTATAAATCTCTTAGGTGGGAATCTGAGTTGGGATGGTGATTTGATTTATCAAAATGTGGTACCGGTAGTCAGGGATAAAATTCACCAAACATTTCTTCTCAATATCTTGCTTTTCTCTGCTAGCTAATTCTCTTAAGCTTGCTATGTTTCTCAGCTGACAAAGTATTCCTTTTTACCTCCACCAAGGAGGTTATGTTTTAATAAAGCCAGGTTTGTTTGCCTGTCTGTTAGCAGGATTACTAAAAAAGTTATGAACGAATTTTGATGAAATTTTGTCGCAGGGTGGGCCATGGGCCAAGGAAGAAATTAAATTTGGGGGTGGATCTGGATCTGGAGTATCTCACACAATATCTTCAAAAGTTCTCAATGAATTTCAATGAAATTTTGTGGAAAGGAGGGCCATGCAGTAGGAATGAATTGATTAAATTTGGGGGCGGATCCAGATCCGTATCTGGATCCTTCATCCATGGACCTGGATCCGGGATTACTCAAAAAGTTATGAATGGATTGTGATGAAATTTTGTGGAAGGGTGGGCCATGGGCCAAGGAAGAAATTATCAAATTTTGGGGAAGATCTGGATCTGGAGTATCCCACACAACATCTCCAAAAGTTCTCAATGAATTTCAATGTAATTGTGAGGAAAGGTGGGCCATGGACCAAGAAAGAATTTATTAAATTTTAGGGTGGATCCCGATCTGGATCCTTTTTAATGAAAACGGCATTGGCAGAGGTATGCACACTCTGAGTACTTTCTAATTATGTACTGTAATATGTCAGGGAGGAGAGTGATGGACATGTTCTACACAAAATGGATAATAGCAAGGAAACTTTTGCTTCTGATGCATTAGTACAATATTTACCAGTGCCTGCTTAGTACAGTACACACAATATGGTACTGGTATGTGGTCCAGGGCAAACAGTGATTCAATTATGGTAAAATTTTACATACAGAATTATAATACCTGCTTCCCAGGCCTGCACCAAGTGAGGACACAGCCATCCTGACATGATGTGATGACACAGTCCTCACGGAACACCAGCCCCGACAGCCGCTCATGCCCAATCTTCTTGCATATCATGGGCTCCAGCACAGGGCACTCATCCAGTCGGGGACACACCCATGTACCCATGGGCTTGCACCAGTCTTCCGAGGACCACGTTGACCCTCCAACCTGATTTTTATTCACTGAGCCTTTACAATTTTGAGTGGAATTTTTTGATGCTAAACTTAAGCTTCTTTTGTGGTCCTTTTCCCCTTTTTCCTTGTCTTTTTTCTCACCAAAGTTTAAATTGGCTAGCTTAGCAGTAAGGGAGTTCGTAGAGTGTGAATGATGGGAGGAGTCACTGCCCACAGAAGAATCTTTTGCATTGTTGCACTTTGCATTGGCTGTAGATTGTCCAGTTTGAGTTCCTCCACCTCCTCCACTCCCACTAACTCCCCCGCTACTACTTACAACTGTACTTGATCTTGGTCGCAAGTATGGCTGCGTTAACACATCATCCTTGAGGTCCCACAAACATAGTAACGTGTCTTGGCCGACTGATCCCAGCCGGTAACTCGTCACTGACAACCCGAGTCCATCTGAGGCTAGAGAGTTCCGGTTTGAGTTTGGCTTGGAATTTGGTGCACCATTGCTTGCTTTACTTCCTCTAACATCATTACCATAGCTATTGTGTTTAGAGGTGTCTTCACTGCACATGTCTAACCCATCAATATCGCTATATAATGTTGTATACGAGTCAAAAGCAACCACAGTAACCCAGCTCTTGTGCCCTTGTCCTCTGGCAACAACTCTCTTTTCATGAAAAGACCAAATAGTAATAAGGTCGTCCTCGCCTCCAGTAACAACATAACGTCCATCAGGCGACCAACAAACACACAACAGCCCACCATAGTAACTTCTGGCACTACCAACTAAGTCCATAGTATCAAAGTTAAACACTTTCAAGTATCCATCCTGGGACACCACAGCCAAATATTTTGAGCATGGTGAGAAAGCAAACTCATTTATGCTTCCATCACCAATAACCCATCTGTACAATGGATTTCTAGTACTTTTAGTTTTACAAGTATACACAGAATATCCCTCCCCCTGTTTGAAGAGCTGGTAGTGTGGCCTGTCAACGCCACACATAAGCTCCTCATTGTAAGTGTACATGTGACCACTGCTGTGTGCGGCAAGGAATTGGTTGGGGGAGCCAGGGATCCACCGTACACATGTCACCTTGGTCTTGTCTATTAGCCTCTGAAAGAACAATGCACAAAATGAGTGGCTAAACTATTTTCGGTTCAGAATGTGCAATATAGTAATACCAGTACACTGTAATATGACTTTACCCTCTGACAGAACAATGCATGAGCTGAATCACTAGGCTTTGCCAGGTGAAAATGAATACAAAGGAAATACCATTAAAGTTAGGCATGGTTGAAGGAAGTTCCGGGAGCTGTTGCCTTTCATGAGATTGAGAGGGCTCTCCCTCCATGCTAAGGGGTCCTTGTATGAGCATGTGTTAAGAAAACACTGCTATGTGGTAGTGATACATGGGGTGTGAAGGAAGAGGATATTTGTAGGCTCAAACGTACAGAAATTATAATGATCAGAAGGATGTGAAGTGTCTTTGAATGACATGCCTGGGGACTTAGGACTGCGACTGAAGAGTTGAGAGGAAGGATGGGACATTGATGTATTAGTATTGTGATAATGAGAGGCAAATCGAGGTGGTTTGGGCATGCTGAGAGCATGGAAGATGACAACTGGGTGCGGAAGGTGAGAGATGTGAAAGTTGAGGGCAGGGGTACATGAGGCACACCAAAGAAGACCTGGGATGAGGTCACAGAGTGTGACTTCAGGGACAAGAGACTGAATAGCAAGGCTACCAGAAATCGAGCAGCATGGAGAGCCAAAATTAGGTGATCAAGGCTGACACATGCAGGCATATCAAAGCCTTTATAAACAAAATGAAATTAAACAAATTTAAATTACAATTATAATCACCTAGAAACTGTCTGTTTCATCTGAAATATGGGAAGACTTTTGTATGGTGCAAAACACTGATAAATTAACATACAGCAATGTGAACGCTGAAGAATAATCCATTATCCAAAACAATGACTCTCTACTTAAGCTATCATAATGGGGACAACTACAAAGATACCCACAGAGAGCGTTCAGAATTTTTTATACATCCCCACTACAAGTAACTCTCCATCAATCGTCTTGTATTAGCACTAGAACAGATACTGGTACTACATTACGAACACTACATATCATTCATTATCTACTCCTTAGACTCCAAATATGGTAGCTACATGAAGAACATCTGGGTCCAGGGTTAGGCTACTCAGTCTGGAAATAGCTATAAGGTAAGGGTGACCATCCAACTGCTTGCCCAACCATTCTTTGGATTTATACCCTTTTGTACCACAACCAGTTGGATGTAAATTTACAGAGAAGTACAAAAAAAATTAAATACCCAACCCTATTAGGTAAAAGTTCTTCCCACCCTAAAGCATCCAGTCCTAGAAAAGAATGAAAGTATACTATTCTGCTGTCATGAAGAAAGCTGTACTATAGAGCCACATGAAAAATCAACTCCCTGATTTTCAATCCACCTGTACTGTGTCAGGAATCAAACCCAGGACCAAATGATCTACCATTAAAACCCAGGGCCCAGTGACCTGCTGTTACACTTATGGTACACTGAAGGTTTATCTAAGTGCATGAGTAGAGTAAGTATACTTTCTGGGGTGAGATAAAACATATAACAGTAACTGCTGTTGTTGTTGCTGTGGCCCTAGACTCATATGAATGTAAACTTAATGGATTGCACGCATCAACTGGCCTTCTGGAATCCACCATCCTTCTTTCTGATACATACATAAAACTGTTAAATGACTGACCTCTCCAGCATTATATGCTTTATTAACTTCTTTTGTGATGGGGTCTATCAGCTGGACTTGACCACCCAACAACCCCACAAGAAGTGACACTCCCTCTGAGTTTGCTGTTGTGGCATTGAAGTCATGACATGTCGGTACATCTTCTTTGTTGTAAGCTCTCTTGTCAATGGGTTTGGTAAGGTCAGCCGCCTGAAAAGTTGGAGAGACTTAGTTATCATGAAGGAAATTGGGATACATGAGTATTATTGTAGTACCGGTACTGTAACTGGGAGTGGTACCATATGTATGGTAAGATCTGTCCCTTGAGAAGTTTGACAGCCTTTGTTCTCATACAGACAAGTGGGACACATGAGCATTAATGCATTGTAAAACCAGTAGCCTACTGTACACATCAACCTATTTTAACCAATGGGCTTTGCAGAATAGGTCTATAGGACACAGTTCAGAAAAGATTGGCCTACAAACACCAGTATCTTCAGTACAGACCTAATCTCTGCACAAGAAGCTTGTAACTCAATCAAATGAACCAACTCTAACTACTGTACACAAAAAACTAAAAAGAACTGTAGCTATGCAGTAGTCAACCAAACAAACCTCAGTGCCTTTACCCCATCCACTAGACCACCAGACATCCATTTCCTTATACGGAACCACATAATCTTACCAACCAATACAGTAACTGGTTACTTAAGCTATGGTACAAGAAAACACTGTGCTTGTCACTCAGTGTACAGTCACCTACAAGTAGCACTACATCAAGTAAGATGGAGGGTACCTCAACCCGCCAACCCAGGACTTTCAGTTTCTATTTTGTAAAAGAAAACTGAAGCTTTGGTTGCATGTACTGGTAAACCTGCTTTTCTTCTAGTACCTGCATCACCTTTAAGGTCATGGAATAAATGATGACAGAGTTTATTCAAATAAAAAACACAAATCCATTTGTTCCATCATCAAGGTCAAGTAGGCTACCTACACATCTAGAAGCCAAAGATCAGTGTAGTGATCCAAAAACCTGATTATAAAAAAAAAAAAAAAAAAGGCCAACCACAAGGGAATACAGTGCATCACCAAACCTAAACAACTCAACCCAAACCCCTCACAAAGCTAATTAATTATGAGTAGTATATTCTTAAAACCTCCAAATGATACACTTAAAATCTGAAAGAGCTCTCATAATGAAGGAGTTAGTTGTTGTTGTTCTTACTTAATCCCAAATTGCCTGTCTCAGCAGAAACGTCAACCTGAGATAAACAACTGTTTCTGCAAGGCCATACTACAGGTAGCTACAATATAGTATATACTGTACTGTACACTGTGTATGGGTTCAGTGCCCCGATGTGGCAGACAGCACCTCACCAGGATCAGATCAGGGCTCTTCCCACAGCACAGTGCAGAGAAATATGAGGAAGTGTGACTACGAGGGGGATAGTGCAGATGCTCTACTCACAGTGCACAGCACCATCGTGCATAGCTAAGCTCTTCGTCTGTGATTGAACGGGTTGGTGAACACTACGGCAACCTGGCTCTTCCCACAGCACACTGAAGAGAAATATGTGTGGCTACAAGGTGGATGCTGCAGATGCTCCACCCACAGTGCACAGCACCACCATGCATAGGATCTTGATCAGTGCCTGAAGGGATTAGTAAATGATACAGCAACCTAACCTATCCAGTTCAAAAAGGCTCCCTAAAGCTGAATAAAGTCAACTGGCAGCAGCAAGAGCTAAACTGTCATCGAAGTGAACAAGTAAAGTCCTTCAATTTTCTTCAATTTGATGACATAATGGTCCAGTGCTTTATATTTTGATCATTACCGTACCTCCAGATGATGCTGGAAAGCAATGTATTCATGTGGTGGCACAGATATAATTGGGTGGCTCCACTGCCAGGTTATACTGTACAAACATCACCCAACTACTTCCCTATCCCCAAAAGGAGACTGGTGGACAGCAGAAGGGCAGTATAAGCTAGTAGTCCATTGGGTTCATTTTTCAGATGAACCTACAACTACTAATACAGTACTATCTCCTGATTATTTTATTCACCTTACCAAACTTTTCAAATCTGAGGGTTTAGATATAACGTTCATTAAACCTTCGCTGAAAGCTCTCTCTCCTAATCTGAATAAAATAATCAAACAAACAAAAAACTACTGTACATCACCAGATTGAAGGAGTTCAAGGTCAGCACAACAGCTTAACGGATCACTGATATACACCTGAGGAGATCAGTTTATCTCCTGATTACAACATCAAAGGCAAAATCAGTTCAAC
>JAGKTI010004009.1:25234-53170 GCA_018397915.1 Birgus latro | reverse complement strand
TTTGTGCTCGTAAAAAACCACTGCTAACTGCACTTCAGAAGAAAAAGAGAGTAAATTTTTGTAAGAAATATCTTGCCTGGAGTGAGGAGCAATGGAAAAATGTGCTTTGGAGTGATGAGTCAACATTTACTGTCACTGGTACCCCTTCATCACGAGTGTACCGCAAACCAGGCAGTGACCCCCTGGATCGTAAGTACACTTCCAAGTTTGTTAAATACCCAGCCTCACTCATGGCTTGGGGCTGCTTACAGATTATGGTGTTGGTAGGCTGGTAATTCTACCTGCAAATGAAAAAGTGAACCAGAACAATTATTTGGAGCTCTTATGTGATGTTTTAAGTGACTCTTTTGATAAAACCAAGGCAAGAGTATTTATGCAAGATTCTGCCCCTGCACATGTTGCAAAGTCAGTGAAACAGTGGCTAACAGACTGTGAGGTTCCCTTTATTCGAGATTGGCCCAGAAACAGACCAGATATCAATCCCATTGAGAATTTATGGGCGCACATGAAGTGGCAGCTGCGTAGTATGGACACATCATCTTTGCCTAAACTTGAGGCTGCAGTCAAGCAGCTATGGAGCAGTTTTAGTCCGTCTGTGCTGTAAAACTACGCCATCAGTCTCCCCAGATGCCTTAAGAAGATAAAGGTGAAGGGGAATGCCAGTAAATACTGAATTCAATGGTGAGTGTTAATTTATTTGTTTCTCCTTGTTAACCACAAGAATGTTTTCTTTTTTTAAGATGGCGTCAACACTTTCCGCACCTACTGTATATACAGGGTGATTCACGAGTTTCTCCGGAAACTCTGGGAAATTCATGCTTATGCAATTCTAAGCATAAAATACTCTATATGTATAGGTGTTTAATGTAATGGTTTACAATTGGGGAAATTTCCAAATCTGACAGATGTGAATGGAAGGGGGCCAGGCTGGTGGCAGTCTTGCTGTGTTGCCAAGTTACTCAATTTTCTTTTAAATATTACACATTGTTCTCATTCTGAATGAAACTATTCTTTCATTAGTTGTCAGGTAAGTAATTGTTCTACATAGAAAAGTATGTCACTTTAAAGTAACAAATAAATCTACTCTTGAAGGTGTAAACATGGCAAAGATGCCATACCAATGATAGAGCTCAGACTGACAGTTCCCGCCAAGTGCTAGCGAGTGTCGTAGGCCAATTCCAGGTACGGTTTCACCCACATTTCACTACAGTGCCATTCACTTTTACAAACGTGGAGTATGCAAATATGATTTTTATCTATGGGTTCTGCAATGGTAACGCTGAAGCATCAGCAAGAGAATACAGACGGAAATATCCAGACAGGAGCCCAGATGCAAAATTGTTTTACCACGTCTGCATGGAGAGGCAAGTTGAAGTATGTCGCATAGTAGGAACGGTACACCGCAGCCCTAGCATCAGTATAAGAAGAATTTCATCCCAACTTAGTGTTCCACAAGCGAAGGTATGGAGGACATTAAATAGGGAAGGTCTGTACCCACATCACATACAACAAGGTTAGCATCTACAACCCGGGGATTCTGCTCAACGACTTGATTGCTGTACTTGGTTAGCAGATCATCCTCAGCTGTGCAAGTGCATTTTAAATATACACTGATGAAGCCATATTTACCTGCAGTGGATCACATAATACTCATAATGCACATTGGTGGTCAAAAGATAATCCCAAGGAAACAGTTGAACGGAACTTTCAGCATCGATTTTCAGTTAATGTGTGGGGCGGTATGATTGACAACCAGCTGATTGGACCTCATATCTTTGAAAGGAGGCTTACAGGAGATGTCTATGTTAATTTTCCTCAGAGATGAACTTCCCTTGTTACTTAAAGATGTGCCTCTGAAGACACGGCGACGTATCATTTTTCAACATGTAGGGGCGCCTCCCACTCACATCTGTCAGATTTGACAATTTCCCCACTTAGACTCTAAACCATTACATTAAACACCTATACTTAAAAGAGTATTTTATGCTTAGAACTGTATAAGCTTGCATTTCCCAGAGTTTCCGGAGAAACTCATGAATCACCCTGTATATGTATAAAGTATATATATGTAGGGTGTTCAGCACTTACAGGGGAGAACAAAATTTTTTGAATGTTTTGGGTGGGCAAAGTATGCAATCGATTTCACTTTACGAACAAAGTGTTCAGGGAAAAATTTATGGTTTTTATCAATTCAAAGTTGTGCCTCAGTACCCCTGCATTCTGTAACTCTAACTGATCTGAGTATGTGAAGGGTATGGTGAGGAAAGGTAAAAATAAACATTGTGGTACAAAAAGAAACAATATTTTTGAGCTATACAACAAGCATAACCAGTTAATTACATGTAGGATTTTTTGGTTGAGACGTTGAGGGCTCTGTGGTGCTGCACAACTTTGAAGATCAGTTGTCGTTCTTTTTCATTCTTTGTCAGACCACTGTTGTAGTCCATTGCCAGTTTGACTGCCTGCTCAGCAGCATCACTGACCACTTCGAGGTGGGCCATGACATCAGGAATGGAATAGAGGTCATTGATGCTTGTTGGGGTATCCAGCTTCAAACAGTGGAAGAGGTTTTTCGACTTCTGGGTGACAGACTTAAGAGATTCTCAGATCTGATGCCTTATCAGTTGTCTTCACGTTCAAACGGCGCAGACCATTCTTCCTCGGCAGTGCTGTGGTTAATTTTTCAGCATTTCCTGCTTTTCCTCAGCAGAGACTTTGTCAGAATACATGGCTAGTGGAGCCAGGTCCTCACTGAGGTACCAGAGTGGCTTTTGACTTTGTCCAGTGCCTTCTTTGCTACAGCGGGATTCACCTCTTTGAATTCTTCAATCATCTTCAGGAGATTGAGGTCATTGATTGGAGTGTCGACAGCATTTGGGGCTTCAAACCAGTGCATCACACAGGTGGTGACGAGGAAGACACAGATGCGTTTGGTGGCCTCCTTTTGATGCCATGTGAAGGGGAAGGAGGCTATCCTTCTGGAAAGGAAGATCTTGAGGCAGTAAAGACCTTGGGCCATCCAAAGTGCTCTGTGATAGGCACCTGGACAGTGAAAGGTCATCCGTGCTGGCTTCTCTCTGAGGAAAGCCAGAGACAGCTGAAGGAGCTCAAGGTAGTCATCACAGGGTTGCACACGATCCATGTGTCTGATTATGAAGTGTTCAATGTCCTCGGCTCTGTTGGCAGTCCACGACTGAGATTTTTCATCTAGGTCATCATCATAGGGATCGGAGGAACGTGTGTCAATTTTGTTCCAGAACTCTTTGAATTGACTGAAGAGAGGAATTTCAGGACCAGAAGAAGAGAAAAGAGGTCAAAGATCCCTGCTGCTATGAGTTCACACATGTGGTGCCTGCATGCCAAGAACAACAGTGGGACTTGGAGACCTCTTTCAGTGACAAAGCAAGCCCCGCTGTGAACCCCGGCATTAGACGCTGTAGTATGAAAACAGAGCCCTGCAATCCAGGGCTTCACTTCCGGCCATTCATCTAGAGTCCTTAGCACTGCCACTCCCATTGCTTCGCCCATTTCAGCAGGGATCTTAGGGATCACCAGGAGCTTCTCCGTACCAATCCCTGTAACAACAATCGCTAGGCGATCACTGTGGCCGCTAGGAAGAGCATTCCTTCAGAATGGAGAATCAGTGGTGTTTGTGACTAGATTTTTTTTTTTTTTAAAATCTTTTCAGCGATCTCAGTCCTTGATGCTTTCCGAACAGAGTGGAGAGATCCGACAGACAACATGAGTTCCCCCACGTCAAGCCCTGCAGCGATCAAGGCGGGAATTACCACTTGCATTGCAGCTCGCGTTGAAATGAGGCATGGGTTTGAGAAGGCCAAAGAAAAATTGCAAAGTATGGTATAGTTCCCATTAGTAGTAGAACTGAATAAGCACTTTGTCCTTCAAGTTCCAGAAGGTTTGATTTTTCTGAATGCCCTACATATTCATATCTATCTATCTGTCTGTCTATATATATATATTTTTTTTAATGCAAGGAAGAAGGAACCAAAGGCCATGGGCCCACAAACTGTTCCTTCCAAGAAAAAACAAAGACAATACAAGAGAGAGCCAAATTTAAGATCTGCTCATTTCAAGATGCCTGGACACACTGCATTTGAAAGACTGGAGATTGTAGGAAGTGCAGACAGAGGAAGACAGTTCCAGAGTTGACTAGTTGCATAAATGAAGGACTGGGAGTAACAGTTAACTCTTGCATCAGAGAGTTGGACAGAAAAGGGATGAAAGTTTGTTGCTACACAGGAACTACGTGCCCGTCGTAGAGGTGGAGGGATGCAAGCAGACAGTTCAGAGGAACAGTGGCCATCAAAGTAGCGATAGAAAAGAGAAAAAGATGCAACAATGTGGCGAAGAGACAGAGGTTGAAGGGAGCCAGTACAAGGAGGAGAGTTAATGAGTCGAAAAGCCTTAGACTTCTTCCTCTTGAGAAGAGCTGTATGTCCACACATGAGAGTTGTACTCCACACGGGCGAATAAAACCCGTGTATAAAGTCAACAACTGTGCAGGGGTAAAGAAGGTTAGGAGTTGGCTTAGCACACCTAATCTCTTGGAAGCAGATTTCACAAGAGATGTGATATGTTCTTTCCAAGATAAGTCCCAAGTGAATGAAATCTCAAGCATGTTCAAGGATGATGCAGGATTAAGCTGGATATTATTAAACATTAGTGGGTACTCTTGTGGAAGATTTTGTCGGGTTGATAGGTGTAAGAACTGAGTCTTTGATGCATTAAAAACAAGATTGTTTTTACCCGTCAGAGATATGAGCCAAGTCAGACATTAGGTGTGCCATAGCCTCATCCCTTGCTTGTTGAAGTAACTGCTGAGGTGGACGTTGCGGGAACCAAATGGAAAGGTGAAGGGTGGAATAACCAGCATACAAGTGGATAGGATTCGATGTACAGCTTAGAAGGTCATTGATGAATAAAAGGAAGAGAGTTTGTAATAGGACAGAGCCCTGAGGAACACCACTGTTGATAGATCTAGGAGAAGAACGATGGCCGTCTACAACAGCAGCTATAGAATGACCAGAAAGGAAGCTAGAGATGAAGGCACAGATAGAAGGATAGAAACCATAAGAGGGCAGTTTGGAAATTAAAAATTTTTGCCAGACTTGATTGAAAGCCTTTGAGATGTCAAGTGCAATGGCAAAGCTTTCGCCAAAGTCCCAAAAGGAGGATGACCATTAGTCTGAAAGGTAGGTGAGAAGATCACCAGTGGAGCGTCCCTAACGGAACCCATACTGACGGTCAGAAAGAAGGTTGTGATGGGAAAGATACTTTAAAATTTTTCTGTTAAGAATAGGCATGAATACTTTTGAAACACAGGATATTAAAGCAATTGGACGATAGTTGGAGGGTTAGGAATGGTCACCCTTCTTTGGGACTGGCTGAATGAGAGCAAACTTTCAGCAAGAAGGAACGGTACAAGTTGACAGACAGAGGCGAAAGAGTTTACCTAGGCAGGGTGTAAGCACAGAAGCACAGTTCTTGAGGACAACAGGAGGGACTTCATCAGGCCCATATGCCTTGTTAGTTTTGAGGCCAGTGATGGCAGAAAATACATCAGCTGAAGAAATGTTAATGTCAGCCATGAGGAAGTCAGAGGGGGGAAGTGATGGAGGAACAGCACCGGAATCGTCTAAGATGGAATTGGAGGAGAAAGTCTGAGTGAAGAGATGTGCTTTGCCAGTAGAAGAAATAGGTATAGAGCCATCAGAGTAGAAAAGAGGAGGGAAGGATAATGAGGTAAAGTTGTTAGAAAGGTTTTGGCAAGGTGCCAGAAGGAGCGGGAAGAATTCGAGTTGGAGAGTTGAGAACATTTAGTGCGGATGAAATTATTTTTAGCAGAGCGAAGAACAGACTTAGCATGATTCCGGGCAGAAATATAAGAAAGATGTGATTCAGGGGTGGGTTGGCTCCGATACCTTTTATAGGCCCTCTCCTTGTTGCGGACAGCGTTAGAACAAACATGATTAACCCTTAGCCGGCGGGGAACTATATATGGGAATGATCTAGAGGGTCTCTAGTGGATGCTGGGTGAACTACCCAGCCAGACAGGGCGGCAACACTGGGCTATTCCCACCCGGCGGGGTGTGAAAATGTTCACACAGCCATAATTTCCACATGGACGCGTGCATTTTGTCTGGATATTATGAAAAAAATGTATGAATAATGGTTTCGAACAGCCAGATCACAGTGTCCGGGTAAAGGGTTGTCTGGGTAATGTCTGACCAGATAATCAAGAGATTACTGTGTTCCCTGTGGGGTGACTCTGTGATCACCCATTGAGGATACTTATTAGAACAGTTTCTTTCTTCTCAAGATCTTTTTATCCTTAACGATGGCACCCCTACTCACTTTGATCTCCATACTCATTCCCTCTTTTGTTTGGATGTGTTCAGTTTCTCACCATTTTCATTTGGTTGGTATTAGAAGACAATCTTTTTAGTGATCACTTTCCCGTCAAACTCTCTCCTGCCTCTTACTGTCCTCTCCTGTTGGCAGTTCCATGCTGTGGACTGGGAGTTATTTTCTTCCCTTACATTGCCCCCACATCCTCCTTTGTCTTTTTCATCTCCACAAGATATGTTGTCTTTTTTCCTAGTCCTGGTTTTAAGTGCTGGTCTCACCCTCATTCCCCATGATACATGACTGTCTACTGCCAAACGTGTTCACTGGTGGACTACGTGTTTGCGATCTCTCCATGTAAAACATGTCGCCTGGAAAGGTCTTTGTCGTAAACAGTCCACCCCCGATTGTTTTTGTAGCCTTCTCATATTTTGCCAAGCTTCTGCTGCCTTCTGTTGTAATATCTATCAGGCAAAACACTCAAGTTGGGGAGACTGTGTTTCTTCTATTTCTGTAAATACACCTGTTGCAGCAGTTTGGTCCCAGCTTCATAGATTATCAGGCAAACATACCCTCCTCCCCCTCCCAAGCCCTGGTTCTTCATATTGATGGCCAGTCTGTAGGTGATGCTTCCGTAGTTCCAGATGCCTTAGGTAATTATTTTATTTTTATTAGTAGTGGGTCTCATCTCTCCAGAATTTCATCACCTTAAATCTGGTTCTGAATCCGTGCCAGTTTCTTTTACATTGTCAGCTGAGAGAGTTCTTAATGCTCCCTTCTCTCTTCGTGAATTGTCATCTTCACTTAAATCCTGTCAAGATACAAGTGATGGACTTGATGGTGTTCATTACACTGTGTTAAAACATCTCTTCCCATGAGCCACATCCTTTTTCTTGGCCCTTATATAATAGATTTTGGACTGAAGGTTTCTTTCCTTCTGATTGGCATATAGTGATCATCTTCCCATTTTGTAAACCTGTTAAACCTGGACACCATTCTCAAGATTACCGTCTCATAGTCCTGACCAGCTGTTTATGTTAACTGCTTGAATGGATGGTCAATATTTGACTTGTGTGGCACCTTGAATCCCGCAGTCTTCTTTCCCCCTTATAATTTGGGTATCGCAAAGCATGCAACACCTTAGATCCTCTCCTCAAACTCTAATGTTTTATCTGCTCTGCTTTTTCACTCCGCCAGTCAGTCATTATCATCTTTTTTTTTTTCTTTTTTTTTATTTATTTAGAAGAAGCCTCTGATACGGCATGGAGGTATCATATTCTTCGTTGTGTGTGTTCCCTTGGTCTGCATGGTAACATACAGTAGGCGCAGAAAGTGTTGACGCCATCTTAAAAAAAAAAAACATTCTTGTGGTTAGCAAGGAGAAACAAATAAATTAACACTCACCATTGAATTTAGTATATACTGGCATTCCCCTTCACCTTTATTATCTTCTTAAGGCGTCTGGGTAGACTGATGGCGTAGTTTTGCAGAACAGACGGACTAAAACTGCTCCATAGCTGCTTGACTGCAGCCTCAAGTTTAGGCAAAGATGATGTACCGCTTCATGTGCGCCCATAAATTCTCAATGGGATTGATATCTGGGCTGTTTCCGGGCCAATCTCGAATAAAGGGAACCTCACAGTCTGTTAGCCACTGTTTCACTGACTTTGCAACATGTGCAGGGGCAGAATCTTGCATAAATACTCTTGCCTTGGTTTTATCAAAAGAGTCACTTAAAACATCACATAAGAGCTCCAAATAATTGTTCTGGTTCACTTTTTCATTTGCAGGTAGAATTACCAACTCACCAACACCATAATATGTAAAGCAGCCCCAAGCCATGAGTGAGGCTGGGTATTTAACAAACTTGGAAGTGTACTTAGGATCCAGGGGGTCACTGCCTGGTTTGCGGTACACTCATGATGAAGGGGTACCAGTGACAGTAAATGTTGACTCATCACTCCAAAGCACAGTTTTCCATTGCTCCTCACTCCAGGCAAGATATTTCTTACAAAAATTTACTCTCTTTTTCTTCTGAAGTGCAGTTAGCAGTGGTTTTTTACGAGCACAAAAACTCCTGTAGCCCAGATCGTCATGCAACAGCTGCTGCACACTTCTGACAGACACATCTGCCAGCAACTGTGGGTTCTTTTCTTTTAAATCCCGTGCTGTTAGCCTTGGATCCTTGCTAACTTGCCTTGAGATCAGCTGACGGGTCCTGAAGGTTGTCTTACGAGGTCTCCCAGGCTTGGGAAGTGGAGTGGGAGGAATGGCCTCCCCACTGTCCTTGAACCGCTTCACCAGTCTCTGCACTGTCCTCAGTCTAACACCATCTGATTTGCAATAAATGGGAGTTTGTGGCCAGCTTTGTATAAAGTAATCACTTCCACACGTTTGTCCTTGCTTGTGGTTACTTTAGGCATGATGAGAATGTGGTAGGTAACCAAATAACTGTGTTATTTGAGTCAAAACATGCCCTCGTGGTGCATCACACACAGAGACAATCCTCCTCCTGTGGCTGCCCAAACATTACTGAGCCTGCTCCTGTGGTGCCAAACCTATCAAGCAGGGTTGCCAGCTCCCGTTGAAAAAGCGTCAGCTCATTTCGCATCACAGGGGAGGGTAGTATTGACCCTACTTCACTTAACGCGAANACCAACACCATAATATGTAAAGCAGCCCCAAGCCATGAGTGAGGCTGGGTATTTAACAAACTTGGAAGTGTACTTAGGATCCAGGGGGTCACTGCCTGGTTTGCGGTACACTCGTGATGAAGGGGTACCAGTGACAGTAAATGTTGACTCATCACTCCAAAGCACAGTTTTCCATTGCTCCTTACTCCAGGCAAGATATTTCTTACAAAAATTAACTCTCTTTTTCTTCGGAAGTGCAGTTAGCAGTGGTTTTTTACGAGCACAAAAACTCCTGTAGCCCAGATCGTTATGCAACAGTTGCTGCACACTTCTTACAGACACATCTGCCAGCAACTGTGGGTTCTTTTCTTTTAAATCCCGTGCTGTTAGCCTTGGATCCTTGCTAACTTGCCTTGAGATCAGCTGACGGGTCCTGAAGGTTGTCTTACGAGGTCTCCCAGGCTTGGGAAGTGGAGTGGGAGGAATGGCCTTCCCACTGTCCTTGAACCGCTTCACCAGTCTCTGCACTGTCCTCAGTCTAACACCATCTGATTTGCAATAAATGGGAGTTTGTGGCCAGCTTTGTATAAAGTAATCACTTCCACACGTTTGTCCTTGCTTGTGGTTACTTTAGGCATGATGAGAATGTGGTAGGTAACCAAATAACTGTGTTATTTGAGTCAAAACATGCCCTCGTGGTGCATCACACACAGAGACAATCCTCCTCCTGTGGCTGCCCAAACATTACTGAGCCTGCTCCTGTGGTGCCAAACCTATCAAGCAGGGTTGCCAGCTCCTGTTGAAAAAGCGTCAGCTCATTTCGCATCACAGGGGAGGGTAGTATTGACCCTACTTCACTTAACGCGAAAAAGAATGACGTCGGCAAAAAAGCATCAATACTTTCCGCGTCTACTGTATGTGTTTTCCTTCAGAAATTTCATTCCCTCCGAACCTTTCATGTCCATCTAAGAGACCATCTTTCCTGTGTCATTACCCAGCATGAAGTTGTCCCCCAGGGCTGTGTCCTTGGTATTACCCTTTTTCTTGTAGCTATAAATGGTATTGTCTCTTCTCTACCCACTTCTGTTTCAGACCCCTCTGTATGTTGATGATTTAGCTATTTACACTGCAGATTTGGGTCTGCCCCGGCTCCATTTCTTTCTTCAGTCCACCATCGATGCTGCCTCCACATGGGCTACTGCTCATGGTATTCATTTTTGTACCCCTAGGTCCTGTGCGGTAACGTTTACTTGTTCTCGAACCATACCACAGACTTCTCCGTAGTTATATAACATCCCCCTTCCTTACCGATCCTCTGCCACATTTCTTGGCCTCACATTTGACTCTCGGTTAAATTGGAATGTGCTTATTTCTTCCTTTAAGTCTTCTACCCTTCATCGTCTTCGTTTGCTGCAAACATTGTCTCATCTTATGAGGTGCTGGTCATGTCACACTTCGTTGTCTTCACTCTGTCTTTATTCTTTCCAGACTCGATTATTGTTGCCAAGTCTGTTCCTCTGTCTCCACTCGCACTCTTTCAGAGCTAGGTTCTTTTCATCATACTGGTCTTCATTAAGTTATCAGTGTTTTTAGTCGACTCCTGCTACAAAGCTTTGTGCTGAATCAGGCATTTCCCCCCTCTCTTATCATCATACTCTTCTCACTGTTAGGTCCTATACATGTCTCCTTCAGTTCCCCACAGATAAGTTATTCTACCTCCTAGCCTTCTCCAATATTCTTTTTGTTCAGTCTCCCAGCTCATTCTTCCATTCCTCCTTTAGGTTCCCGCCTTTCTTCATTGTATTGATTTTGCCTTTCCTCCTGTTCTCCCACTACATCCAGTTTCTTTTCCCCCTTGGCTTCTGCCTTCTGCTTTGGTCTGCCCTTCTTTTCTCCCTTGTTCTAAGCCTTTTCTTCCCCCAGATATCCTTCACTCCCGTTTTCTCGAGCCTGTGTCCTGTTACTCTTCTGCCATGCACATCTTTACTGATGGCTCTAAATTTTGTCATGGTCTTGGGTTTGTTCTTGTCTTCCCTGATGCCTCCTTCCAGAGTACATTTCCCTGCATTGCAAATATCCTCACTGCAGAACTGTATGCTATTCCTTTTGCACTGAAGTGTCTGCCTAGGTTCTCTTCATCCACATGTATCATCATCTCTGTATCTCTCCGCTCACGTCCTTACACATCACGCCTTCTCATCTTCTTATCACCCTAATTCAGGAGTGGCTGTTCTGCTTTTCTTTTAGAAAAAAGTCAATTTGCTTTGCCGGGTTCCTAGCCATATTGGGATACAGGTAATGAACAAGCTGACTCATTAGCATGTCTGCTGCCTTCTCCCCAAGGTTCTCCCTCTGTCCCATTCCTGCCTTTGATTGTTTCTCTCTTCTGACCCGTCTCTTCCGTGATCGTTTGCAGTCCTCGTGGAACCAACAGGTTCAGAACAAACTTCATAGTGTTAAACCCTCTCTTCTACCCTGACACATATCAACCCACCCCAATCGTCGATGGGAGACTATCCATACTCGTCTTCACTTGGGTCATACCTGCCTGATTCATGGTCATTTGATGAGCCATGACTCTCAGCCCATCTGCTCACACTTAAACTGCCCTATGACTCTCCATCATCTCATTCTTGATTCCCCGTTTACATTCTAACAACGCCTCGCAGCTTTCCCCTTCCTTTCCTCACTACGTCAACTCCCCAAACTTACTGATTTGCTAGGTAACTCTTCCACTGTTTCTGTTTCCAGTATTATCACTTTTCTAATTGCACTTCATATCATACAATTAATATCGTTATTTTCCCCGCTCCCTTCTGCCTTAGTGCCATAGCCATATTATGTCTTGGTGCTAGCTCTTCATTCTCTCTCTCTCTCTCAATAATAGTGTGAGTGGCTATCGCCTTCTCTCTCAATAATATTGTGAGTGGCTATCCTCTTTGAGGTGGATCAGGGATTTTGAAGGCATAAATGATGAGTAAATGATTCTCAGGCTTGTTTCATTGGATACTTTGTTGATAGTTCTACTGTTATGCTATGCATTCTGTCTACTTGTGGCTCTTACCCACCTGATATTTTAGAAGGAAATATAGTACTGTATTGGGATGATGAGATTTTCCCTTATGATAAGAAACATATTGACCCTTTCTCTGTCGTGATGTATTATTTTATTTCAGTATTACCATCATTAAGAATACTATCATTAAGTATTAAGAATATGTGGAGTAGCTGGAAAGTTGTCGAAGGCCGTGAAGAGTATGTATGAGGGTGCTAAGGCTGCAGTGCATGTGGATAGTGAATTGAGTGAATTTTTCTATTTGATGGTTGGATTGAAACAAGGATGTGTCATGTCCTCATGGTTGTTCATTTTTATATATGGATGGGATACAAGGTAGGGCAGTGGATCTTGGAGCAGCCCTAGTGAGAGAGGGCAGTGTTTGGAAAATCCCCGTACTGTTGCTTGCAGATGATACTGTGTTGTTAAGTGAAGATGAAGGGGAGCTGCAAGGCTTGGTGGATGAGTTTGGGAGAGTGTGTAAGAAATGGAATCTAAAGGTGAATGTAGGGAAGAGTAAAGTTATGGTCTTCGAGAGAAGTGAAGTCAGTGAATGTACAGTGAGGTTGGATGAGGAGGTAATGGAAAATGTGAGTGCGTTAAGTACTTTGGTAGTGCGATGAGTAAGGATGGATGTTTAGAGGGTGAAGTGCTTGAAAGGGCACAACAGGGAAGAAAGGTTGCTTGTTCCCTGAAAGCAGTGATAGGAAACAGGGAAGTGACCATGGAAGTGAAAAAGCTGCTACATGACAGTATTGTGATACAAACTCAAACATATGGAAGTGAAGCTTGGAAACTCGTTGGAGGGATAGAAGTCAAGAGTGAGAGCAGTGGAAATGAGTTATCTGAGAGGAGCATGTGGAGTCACATGGACAGGCAGACTGACAAATGAGGAAGTGAAGGAGGATTGTGGTGTGGATGTGATAGGAAGCGTTAGGAGAAATACACTGAGGTGGTTTGGCCACGTGGAGAGGATGGAGAGTGAGAGACTGATAAGGAGAGTGTATGTGAGTGAGTTTGAGGGGGGGAGAGGGAGGAGGAGGCCAAGGATGAGATGGAGGAATGGAGTGGAGAGGTATATGAGAGAGGGGGGGTGTGAGCTGGGAGCAGGGCAGTGAAATGGCAGGGGACAGGATGACATGGAGGTGATTTGTTTGTGGCCACCCTGTAATAGGTAGATAAGTAGATTACCATCATCAGATGTTTTTATTCAAGTTGTATATTTTGTTAAGGGGTTAAATGCAACCATTTATTAACCAGTTCAACCCAGGGGCACTGTTCACTCTATCATTCTTGCTACTGCCAGGTAATTGTATTCAGCTTAGGATATACAGTACTACAGATTTTGAACTGGACCTGAATAAAGTTGTCTGGCAGTAGTAAGAATACGCAACAAAAATACATTGTCACTGTGTTCTGTAGTTATGGTTTTCTGTAAACTATGAGAGGTATATCCTGAGCTGAGTAATAAGGCTGCATAGCAGCAAGATTAGAATAAAGATGATGTACTCAGGCTGAAAGGATTAAATAAGTACAGCATGTAGCTGCAGTACAGTCGGTCTTCATTGTACGAGTAATGTGTTCCAAAATATCACCACTTGCTCCTTGTGATTGGTACTGTTATTTTGGAAAACTGGCAAATGATCTTGTAGGTGTCAGTATAATATTTGTAATTTATCAAGAACAGCAAAAAAGAACATAAGGTAATACAACAGACAGTATAACAGGGACTTGTAAATACTAGGCTGTACTGTGAAAAAGAAAAAAGAATAAAAATTCATTAGTATCAAACATTTACATGGTTGAGTGGTTAGAGCGCACCAGTCGGAGTGTCAGTGTAGCCATGTGCACAGGCTCAAGTCTCAGTAGGTGGCTAGAGGTTAAATGATCATGTAATGCCATAAAAAAAGTAAATGTGTATTCTTCCTTTAAATGTACTGGACTATGGCAGAGTAGCATCTGACCATCATACCCTGAGGGGGTCATGTGGGATTTCCTGTTAACATTTTTGTACAGCACTTGCAGATTACAGTAGATGCTAGTATCATCATCATCATCATCCGGACCTGCTTTCCCACCCTAGGGCAGGTTGAGGAGTAGCAATGTCCAGACAGCCCATATTTGCCCAGTTCAGTGGGCCACGCTTCCATCCATTCACTATTCAAGTCCCCGGAATCTTGGCTTTATCTGATATGGCAAAAACATTCTCCACAAACTGTAGCTTCACACAAACATATCAGATAGACTCAATCCAGACACTGTCACGTTAAAAGGGGTGCCAAATCCCAGATCATGCTCTTCTCCTCACAATATTCAACCAGCCAGCTATATCTCTTGCCAGTCCCCTAGCCTCACCAACTTCCAAACCTCTTTTTCTCACACACTCATCCACCATATCCTTCCACCTTCTACTTGGCATACCTTGCCTCCTCCCTTCTTCAAATTTGCCATTCTCTCCACATGACCATACTGTATCATCTCAGTACACTCTCTTTGATTCTAGTGTCCACAGACTTCCTCACTCCACATCTTTGTCACGAATCACAATATTTTGTATCCTATCCACTCCCAGTACTGCACATACATTTCTCAGCAGTCCCATCTCCACTGCTCTCATTCTTGACTTTTTCATACCACACCACAGTCTCACATCCATATGTTGAAGTTGGCACTAACACTTCTTCATGTAATCCTCTTGCAGCTGCAACACTCAAGACTCTGTTTCTTATCTAGGCCTTCATAGCACCACCTACTTTCCATCCTTGTGTCACTTTACTTTCCACTTCCTTTGCACATTTTCCTCTCTTTTCTGTCATTGTACCCAGGTATTTGAACTCTCTCACCAATTCCAGTCTCTCTCCATTCACTGTAACATCACACTGGGAGTCATTGTCTCTCTCAATAACCATCACTTTACTCTTTTCTACATTTACTTTCAAGGCATGACACTCACAGACATCAACAAAACTCTGCACAAGTCTACCAAGTTCTTGTCCAGTATTTACAAGTAGTACTGCATCATCAGCATACAACAAATTTGAGATATTCCATCCATCAACATTCATTACCAATGCCATGCCTTTCTCCATTACTCCTGTTTTTACTTCCCTCTCACCCCATCCACATATAAATATTGAACAACCACTGAGACATCACACAACCTCGTCGCACGCCCACACCGTTAGTGAACCATTCACTTATATGCCCATTTACCATTACACATTCTTCACTACCATCATAAAATCTCTTGATGGCACCTAACAGCTTACCATCTACACTGTACATGCACAAAACTTTCCACAGTCCTTCTCTGTCTGTTCTATCATATGCTTTTTCCAGATCCATGAATGCCATAACACCTTAAGTCCTTCTCACAAGCCTTCTTCACTATCTGTTTTACTGCAAACATTTGATCCACTCATCCTCTGCCACACCTAAGGCCAACATGTTCATCACTCACCAGGACTTCTGATATCTCTCTCTCTCTGTACAGTCAGACCTCTACTTAAGTATCAACTTATGAAAAATCCACAGATGCCATCCATCCATCCATCATCCATTTCCTACATTGCCCCATGAGGAGTGTAGAAGCTCGGGGCTAGGCAATTTGGTCCTGACAGTTAAGATGAGAGTGACCAGCCTCACTCATCCCTGAGTGGCATTACGTGAGCAATAACCCCAACCACCCCTAGGATATAAACCTACACTGGCTCAGTCCTATTGGAGCACTGTAATTACCCACTAAACCACCTGGCACCATAATTTGGTTATATAGTTACCACCCAGCATACTAAATGGTACCCTGGTGTACAGGAAACCATTAGGCTTGTCACTCAGTGTAGAGTCACCCATAGGCAGAAGGAAGAGGAAAGAATGAAAAAAAGAAAGACAAAAGAGGGAGTGTAAAGTCACCCATGGGTAGAAAGACGAGGAAAGAATGAAGTAAAGAAAGAAGAGGAAGGAAGGAATGGAGGGAGGAGAGGAAAGGGCAGACACCCGAGAGCAGCACTACGTTGAGTGAGTGGATGGTGAGCGCTCCCACCTACCACAGTCCGCAGATACAAAAGAAATAATTTTCTTGGGTAACAAAGTAAAAGAAACGTAATTTACCAGTTCAAACCGCGTGTCAGGTACAAGTCCATGGTCCCCAACATTTGCCCAGAACTCTTCTCTCACTCTGCTTGCATGATCTTGCATTGGCGCATACATGCGCACAGTCACCCACATTTGTAGTCCAACTTTCACTCTTATCCACACAATCCTTGAGCCAACTGATCCATACTCTCATATATTCTCCTTCCACCTGTTACTCACGACAATACACACTCCTTCTTTTGCTCTCTCATTCTCACCTACTCCCGTGCATATACCACATCCATACTCCTATTCTTTCACACTCTCATCTCTCCATTTGGTTTCAGTTAATCCACATACATCCACTTTCGCACCCTCAAGCACCTGTACAATCTCTTTCACTCTCTCACCTCATCATTTATACTGCTTATATTCCACGTCACTATCCGTACCAAGTTCTTTGTTCAGTCCTTAGTCGTCATCTATTGGTCAGTCATGGTCCGACGCTTCTTGTTCGTATTTTTAGTTAGCTGTTTTACAGGGTGGGGCACTAACCCACCACCAACCCTTTCAGTCGCCTCATACGACAAGCAGGGATACTGGGGGAGAATTCTTGAAACCCCCCTACATACATCAATGTCATTTAAACAATACATCACAAACATTAAAAATAAAATAACACCAAAACTCAATGCCTTGAGGTCACTTGCCCATACAACATTTGGACACAACAAAGAAACCACCACCACAGTATACAAACAATATATTCATTCACTGATGAATTATGCAAGCCCTGCTTGGGCTCCTTACCTCACTAAAACACACTAAAACACACTACAGACTATACAGTACAAGGCCCTAAAAATAATCACAGGCTGCACAGCTACTACGCCCACAGACCACCTTTTTTTTTTTTTTTTTTCAAGGAAGAAGGAACCAAAGGCCACAGGGCTGCATACTGTTCCTTCCAAGAATAAACAAAAACAATACAAAAGAGAGCCAAATTCAAGATCCGTTCAATTCGAGATGCCTGGACACACTGCGTTTGAAAGACTGGAGATCATAGGAAGTAGGAAATACAGACAGAGGAAGACAGTTCCAGAGTTGACCAGTTGCATAAATGAAGGACTGGGAGTAACGGTTAACTCTTGCATTAGAGAGTTGGACAGAAAAGGGATGAGAGTTTGTTGCTAGACGGGTACTATGTGCCCGTTGTAGAGGTGGAGGGATGCAAGCAAACAGTTCAGAGGAACAGTGACCATTGAAGTAGCGATGGAAGAGAGATAAAGATGCAACAGTGTGGCAAAAAGACAAAGGTTGAAGGGAATCAGTAAGAGGAGGAGAATTAATGAGACGAAAAGCCTTTGACTCCACCCTACTGAGAAGAGCTGCATGTGGGGAGCCTCCCCACATACGAGAGTTGTACTCCATACACGGACGAATAAAACCCGTGTACAAGGTCAACAACTGTGCAGGGGTAAAGAAAGTTCGGAATCAGCTTAGCACACCTAATCTCTTGGAAGCAGATTTCACAAGAGATGTAACATGTTCTTTCCAAGACAAATCCCGAGAGAATGAAACCCCAAGCATGTTCAAGGATGATGCAGGACATAACTGTTCATTATTAAACATTAGTGGGTAATCCTGAGGAAGATTTTGTCAGGTTGATAAGTGTAAGAACTGAGTTTTTGATGCATTAAAAATAACAAGATTATTTTTACCCCAATCAGAGATATGAGCCAAGTCAGACATTAGGTGTGCCATAGCCTCATTCCTTTTTTGTTGAAGTAACTGCTGAGATGGACGTTGTGGAAACCGAATGGAAAGGTGAAGGGTGGAATCATCAGCATATGAGTGGATAGGATTAGATGTACAGCTTAGAAGGTCATTGATGAATAAAAGGAAGAGAGTTGGTGATAGGACAGAGCCCTGACGAATACCACTGTTGATAGGTCTAGGAGAAGAACGATGGCCATCTACAATCATCAAGAAACCAGAATCCTCAAAATCAAGGATCACCTAGACATGAGAGGCACCCAAATTCTGGCTGCAGCCTCCACAAACCCACAACATCCACCGCACTACATGACAGCACGTCCACACACACCAAGGAACATCAAAACAACACCCAGCACACGATATCATACACAAATACTGTCATCTCTCCTCCCTCGCCTGCATTAGACCAGCTTCCAGAAGCATATCCATGCTCAAATCACTCGCCGCTCCATTCATTCATTTAAAGACAACACACAGGTGCATGCACGCCCACCTGACATCCATCCTTTTGCATCCTATCTCTCTCATGAGGACAGGGTCCACCTGGCCAGGCTGAGATGTTGGCATCATCCAGCCCTCTAAAGTTACCAGAAGAGGCTGGATGACTCTGTCGCTGATGCCTGTCAAAAATGTAACGCAGCACCCCATACTATTAAGGACATTGTGGAAGACTGCATTGCACACAATCACCTACGCCAACAACACAACATGCACTCCTTGAGATCTCTGCCCAGTCTCGGCCATGGCCTTCCTCAGGGACCCGGGGCTGTTCGGCCAGACTGCCTAGGGAACAACTACTACTACTACTACTGCAAAAATCTCTCTTAACCCCTTTGCTCCTCTTACATGTTTTAAATTAGTGTAGATTTCTCTGGACAGTTTTACTCAGTTTAGGGATTATATATTGAGTTGCCAGGTTTAGACAGCATATAACCTTCATTAACCTCTTTTAGTATCTGATGTTCTTCCAGGCCTGAAAAATTGTTTGGTAGTAAGCTGAGCATAGTTAAATCAGACTGAAGGAGTTGAAGTTCCATTGCTGCCTACAGTGCTGATTTGCCAGTACTCCCCCAGCTTACAGCACCAGTTGTAAGGAAAATTTTATGACATGTTCAAATTATTAAAAAGGATTGCCTGTACAGTAAGCTCTTATTATATGCCAGTGATATGTTTCATAATACAGTATAGCAATTTTTGCCAAACACTGTTACTCTAAATTGAGGGAAGTTGGTAAATAAGCTTTATAGGCAGCAGTGGAACTCAAGCAAATTTTTTTGTAGTTTACTGTGGACATAATTACAGAATGGAACTTAAAAAGGGCAACATAACTGTGCCTCAGCATAGCTCTTGTTGACCCATAATGCCGTGATGTCTTATATTTTATTCCTGACATCAGCATCCTGTATTATTCAGTGTACAAGATATTTCTAGTAGTGATGGGGTTAGGAATGGATTCTTTAGTATTGTATCTCTCCTTAGTTGAATAAAATCACTGTGCCTGGTATGAATGAGAATTGCATAAAGAAGGTGCCATTATACTGTTGTGAAGAGGTTCTGCCCTTCCATGGAATGAAATCTTTAAATGCTATCACCAGACAATCGTACAGTAGTTCTCAATACTTTGCCTTTATTTATTTATATTTATTTTCATGTCCACCATAAATTACAGAAAGAATGCTAATTACTGTATAGTCCCATTGCTACCTAAAAAGCTAAATTGCCAGTTTCTTCCCGTTCACAGTTGTATGAAGAACATTATTATAGGTATGTACATTCTGTTCATTCATGACAGAAAGAGTTCCCATTTACAACTGCAGTCACTGCCCATAAAGGCAGTCCGTACCTTGTCAGATGTGTTCCAGAATATCACAATTTATTTTATACAACTGGCACTGAAACTGGGGGAAATTGGCAAATAGGCTTTATAGGCAGCAGAGACCCTTTAGTAGACAGTTTCGGTATATTGTAGACTTAATTGAAAAACAATGTCAAAATGGGTGATTTCTGAAGGTGAGAAGAAAGTAGTCCATAATCACATTGAGTGGGGAGATCCTGGGCATAACTCTAGATTTCATGGTGGTATGGATCAGAGGAGAAAGGAACTCATAAGTTCTTTCTTTGCCATAGGAGGTATAAGAATGCTTGTAACAGATGTGGAAATAAAAGTGTCTGCCACATCAGTATTCAAAACAGAAAGAGAGAAGGTTGCATTCTTTATCAGTGATCATCATTTAGTTTTATCATCATCATAATCTATTCCTATGTTGTCCCATGAGGAGCATAAAGGAACTCACAAGTTCTTTCTTTGCCATAGGAGGTATGAGATTGCTTATAACAGATGTGGAAATCAAAGTGTCTGCCACATCAGTATTCAAAACAGAGAGAAGGTTACATTCTTAACCAGTGGTCATCATTTAGTTTTATCATCATCATCATCTAATCCTGTGTTGCTCCATGAGGAGCATAGAAGCCCAGGGCTAGGCAAGTTGATCCTGACATATAAGATGAGAGTGACCAGCCTCACTTATCCCTGAGTGGCAATACGTGAGTAATAGACCCCAACATCCCTTGGATATGGAAACCTGCACAGGCTTAATCCAATTGGAGTGTCTCAGTTATAGGGAATTTGTTAAAGTATTTCTTCCCAGTCCCCAGGAATAGTATTACTATACTGTATTAATGTGCAATACATAAAGTAGTTTTCCTTGCATATGTAATTGCAGTTTTACTCCTCCATCATGCAGCTGTTTACAGTAGTTATTTAGGTAGATATAGTTAACCTAGTGAAGCAGTTTTCTGCATAACTCAAAACTTTACAATATGAGCATCAGTGTCTCAGGAAATCTGTATTAACTTTGGTACTTCATTCTGGCAGCTGCCAGACAATTTTACCCTCAGAAAGAGATTTCTACCAGAGGGTATTGAACCTTATGTAGGCATTTTAGCAGGCTACAGCCAAGCAGTTTCACTCCGCTAAGGGAGATCCCTGCTTATTAATACTATTTGTGTGCCTTATATCTTCTTTGCATGATGAATACCAGCAGTTAAATAAACATTAGTGTGTGGTTTTAGTTTTCTGTGTTTATATGGTTTTATGTTATGCTGCCACCATATTTCTTGTGTTGTATTAATGTGTGGGATTGCAGGCAGGTGATGTGTGTTGTATACAGTATATTGATATTTGGAGGATGCAGATGATGTGGAGTGCTATTGCTGTACAGAAAGTGCTGCAAAAAATTGCTGTTTTGTTTTGCATGTCGTTTTTATGGTGAATTGGAGGTCTTGTTGGTTACTTGTGAAGTCAATTATGTTGCTGTCATTATACTGTCCACTTTAACTTGGCCTAAGCTTGACATTTCTCCATCTTGATTGGAAAGCTTTAACAAGAGATTGACACTAGAATAAGAAGATACTGAGAAAGAAGTTTTATGTAAAAGGTATACAGCACTCACAAACTCTGCTATCGAGGTTTGGGAAGTATGCTGCAAAAGGACGAAATCTCTGCCAAGTTAAGATGGATGAACTATATTTTTGTTTTTAGGTTTTGCGTAGGGTATGTGACCATTGTGCAGGGTGCACATATAGTTGATTTAGTTGAATATGAGTTATAAGTGTTAGCAGGTACAAATTCTGTGTGTCATTGATGTTGTACGTGTGTTTTTTTACCTTATACCTTGAAGAACAGCATGTTGAAAGTATTGCAGTGTTTTGCCATTACAGTAAAACCTCACAATAATGGACTAATTGGGGCCCAAGCATTCCAAAAAAAGTGAAATTCCGATAAAAGCGACATCCGGACTTTTTTCTGCTGACCCAAGCTTTTTCCGATATATCAGACATTAGTCCGGATTGCACCAACAGTTTTTAAACTGTTTTCAGTACCATTGCAGTACTGTACTGTACTGTATTATACATTCACTTCGATAATTACAGTAGAGTCTTCATACAACACCAGATACGTTAGGCAGAACCTCGTGCAAAATCAAATTTGCACTAAAATGTGACATATATTTACTGTACATGTAAAATAGGGGGTTAGGTTCTAGGAGGCTCTTCTTTTTTGTTAAAAATACATTTAAAGATAGATTATTATAAATATATCTGTCTTAAGACACTTATGACGTGTTTATATACGATCTCACTGACAGGACACATCAGTGCATACTGCATTCTAACCTAACCTAACCGATTAATTTTGCCCCCTAATACTCCCCATAAAAATTTTAATGACCAAGGATTGCCACTAAGCCTCTTGAAAGTCCTCATTACCAGTCAAGCTTTTGACCTAGACAACATGTGAATAATGGCCGCCCAGCATCACATACTGTATTTCGCCAGGGGGAAAAAAAAAAAATGCATTGTGAAACTGTTTTTGAAAGCCATTAGTCGTCAACATTAAAGGAAAAAAAAAAAGCTATAGAGAAGTCATCAGCATGGAGAGATTGTGTATTTCTTACTTCTCAGATACTCATGAATAATAATCAAGTCAGCCAAGCAGTAACATTTGTATGACAGTATAATCCACAAGAATTGATCTCACACAGTTATCCTACCTAACTATGTATGTCAACATGAAGTGTCTTTACATATTTAAGATCCGAATTTTCTCAAAACAATAAAAAAAAAAAATGGTTTTACGCCTGGTATCCCCGAAGGGCTAAGGTGTTGCCCCTGGGTAGAGGACTTTTCGATTGGAGCTTGTAGCATTATATGACCGGATGCCCTTCCTGATGTCTACCTCGACCAAAGACCGTCAGTTCATAACAGACATCGGGCTCAAAGCCTTCCCTCCCCCCACACTCGTTGCACTAAGGCGAAAATGTGAATTTTACTGCTCCTTCATCATTAACTTTTTTTCCCAACAAAGAAAACTATCCACATCGTAAACACACCTGACTCAGATCTGTCTGATCGTTTGCACTTAAGCTCCCGTACCACACACCACTTCATCCAACAATTTAACATTTTCATTTAGAATAAATGCTTGTGTTCATAGCACTTTCAGGGTGTTTAGGCATAATTGAAGTTATCGGGCACAAAGTGTCCCCCCTCCTCCCCACTTGTTGCACTAAAGGTGAAAACATGAATTTTACTGCTCCTTCATCACTAACTTTTTCCCCAAGAAAGAAAACTATCCACATCGTAAACACACCCGGCTCATATCTGTCTGATCGTTTGCGTTTAAGCTTCCATACCACACACCACTTTGTCCAACAATTTTACTTTTTCATTTAGAATAAATGCTTGTGTTCATAGCACTTTCAGGGTGTTTAGGCACAACTAAAGTTACTTTGGAACCACATGCTCAGAGTTCTGAGAGGAAATGAGGAGCAAGGAAATAAGCAAATAAACTTCTCATCACAGCAACCATCTACACAACACTGAAGAAGGCTGTGGCAGGTGGTATGGGATAGGGGTCACATGGTTCGGGTCGGGTCAAGGAAAACAAACAGTAACCGACAAAAGCTTAGCACATGAGTTGTATCTGGAAATCCAATACCTAAATGCACCCATTTCCCACAGTTTCTCTTGTGCAGTTGAGTGGTATTACCATGTTATTAAGTAATTGGGAGAAATTAAATGCCCATGTCATTATAAGATCATTGTTTCGTTTGTCTTAAATTGTGACTACTTCTGTATGGTATAATATATATTCAGTACAATCTCACTGTTACAGACTAATTGGGACCCAAGCCTTTAAAAGAATTAAAAAATAAAATAAAATAAAAAAAGGCAAAATTCTGATAAAAGGGACATCCGGACTTTCACATGCTGACCCGGACTTTTTCCGATATGTCAGGCATTAGTCCGGATCGCACCACCAGTTTTTAAACTGTTTTAACCATTACAACTGTAATGTATTATACATTTACTACAGTAATCAGATGGTAGCTATATGATAATACTGTACTGTACACTGATCAGCATGTCTTTTATTTACCTTATAATGGTGAACATAGCTGAAGTGGTCAGGCAGTCTGGAGTGCCTCTGATTTTATCGGACTTTTTCCAATATATACCTGTAAGAATTTAGTCCCATACCTCCTTGAGTCTGATAAAAGCAAATTCCAGTCTATTAAAGTCCGCCATGTTGAGGTTTTATTGTAGATGAATATAACTGTTAGTTTAGATAATAGTCATTCTTTTAAAGTTTGCTTTTTGGTAAAAGGAAATACAGTATAGCCAGCACAGTGTTAACTTATGAGATGACAGGATAGATTTTCTTTTACTGTATTATTATCATTATGATGATGATGATGATGATTACTTTATTCACATACAGTGTACCTTACAATTAAATATTACTTTGCCCTCAGTCTGATGCCAGTGAAGGCAGCATGGCTCCTCCGGCTTTGTCACCACGATCCATTGCAATTCTCCGGCCAGCACCATCTGGTAAATCCATCGTGGTGAGGATGCCAGTATCTGGGCTGCAGTTGGTGAGGCTTGGCAGCAGACCCAGTGTGAATGGTGACTGCAACACTGCTGATAACTCTCCACAACAGCAGCAGCAGCAGCAAGAGCCTCCTCGGGCTTCCAGTGCTCCACCCAGCAAGAGTGGGGTGATGGTGGCTCTGTCTCCACGACCATCCAGTGTTGGACCCAGAATTGTTGTGCAGACCAATAGTTCTCAGGGCTCCCCTGCCACCATTCTTACTTCAGCAGGTCAACATTTTTTATCCGAAGGTGACCCCAGTTCAGGTGTAATTAACTGTGACAGCAACCAGCTTGTCACTACACGGGCTGGGGCATCTCTGCCTGTTACAGATTCATCAGAGAACACCATTTGTTCCCCTGATGGTGGACAGAGTGTCCTGATAACTACTGCTGCAACCACCAGTTCAGTCAGACCTGGTGCTGGTGGCTGTGTGCAGGTACAGGGTGGGGGTGGAGGTGGAGGTGGGGCGGTGGTAGCAGGTCAAGTAGGATCCATGCATCCTGCAACTAGCAGTCCTGCCTCCGTGTCACACCCACGCCCGCACCTCCACCCACCCCCACATTCACAGCCTCCACAACCACAATATGCAAACATGCCCATGAGGCCCAGTTTACGTATGATGAACAGCATGCAACACATGGGTAACATACAGATAGGGAACAATATGAACACCATGCAGCCAATGAACAATATGAATATACAGGCAGTGAACAATATGCACTCCATGCCTGCAGGTGGTTGTATGAATGGTATGATGGCCCCCACGAACCAAAGTCTTCACATGATGATGCCTCCTGGGAAGACCGAACCAAATGAAGATGGTTGCCCATGTAATATGAAAGCCATGATTATTTGCTTGAAGTGTGGAGCATTTTGTCACCATGATTGTATTGGTCCAACTAGAGTATGTGTGGCTTGTCTGATTCGCTAACTGCATCCTGCACCTCAAGAATGATGATGATATAAAAATTATTTTAATTTCTTTTGAAGAAAATTCATACCTTGTAAAATAAGAAATTAAAATAAAAAATTGTCATGATGTAAATTGGTGTACATTCAATAGATTTTTTAATTAAATAAATTATGTAATACACTCAATATAAGAAGATCCCCACCAAGTGAAATTGTGACTTTTCTGTGGCAGTTTGTAAATATATAATGGACCTCAAGAGATGTTAAGAATAAGGATTAAGAAAATAAAGATGAGGATATATTGTCATAGAGTGTATAACTAAGCTTTTCATACAAAATCTAATGCATAAAATTTATAGCAAAGTGTAATGCCCTTGAATATGGTACTTAAGTAGCATGGTCTGGATAGTAACATAAAGTATAATAACATTCATTGTCATTTTGTAAGGGTCCGGCATAATCCCAGAATATAAAATACCCATTGAAGATTTTTTAAGGAAAGTTTAATATATTTCAAGAACTGGTGCAAAGGTCTCTGCAGGTGTATTTATAAAATATGCAACTGAAATCATGCTATTAATTGTCACGTGAAACACTTTAACTGTTAATTTTAAGCTTATGATTTCAAGACACATTTCCACTGACAGCCTCCACCATTCACTGCTAATGATTATAACTACAATTAAAGCAGTCTTTATAGTCCATCATGTAATTTAAGCGATCTCTTTTATTTCAAACAAATTCTAAATGTAGAAGTTGGGGTATGCAGTTATTTATTTCACTTGGATATTCTTAACTATATTTTTTGCCAGCTGATGATCCACTTTCGTGAATGTGGCACCTGCGCACTCCTGCCATGTGATTGGTTGGTTTCAATTTCATACCTGCAGTATCATATTAACAAAAAACAATTGTACCTTTTATTTCAATTCTCATAAATGCTGTTATGCATTGTCATTGTACTATACAAACAGACATGAAACGAGTATGTATCTGTGCTTCACCCAAACGGACAATGAATTTGAGGAAGTTGAATTTGAATTGAAATATTTATTGTTGTAAAAGGTGCAGAGTTGTTGCATCTTCCTATATATTTAAAAAAATGAATGCATTTGACTGGGTAAGCTCAAATAAAAGGTGTCTTAATACTGAAGCACTTGTAACATTAGACAATACAGTAATCTCCTTATTATTCGGACGGCCAATACTCGGACCCCCCCACTACTTGGATTTCGTGGGCTGCCCACCCCCCAAAATGCCCAAACATTCGAAAAAATTCGAAAAAAAAATTGATTTTTTTTTGACCGCGTCAGGTTGAATTTCCCCGCGCATGCTGATCGGCTGTGTTTACGCGCGTGGCGCCTGCCTGTCGGTCCAATTTCCCACTCTGTTGCTGCCTTGTGAACCGCTCCGACAATGGCGGCCGAAGTGATTGCTTTTGTGGTGATACCCTACCTTCTGCAGGGCTTGATGCTGCTTTTCACCTTCTTCATCATGTGTATGATGATGGCCCCGCCACCTGAGAAGAGGAAGAAAGTGGTTCTGACTCTGGAGAAGAAGAGGGAAGGGTATTGGAAAAGATGGACGCTGGGTGGCCGACATCACGGATTCGTCGTGAATTCAATCTCCCTCGCTTCACCTTGTTTGATATCAAGAAGTCCCGAGACAAACTACAGCAGTACACGGCTGATTTCGCTTTGAAGACCAAACGAAACGTGGAGAGGAAGGTGATGTTTAGTCCTAAGTATGCAGACATCAACCGATCCACGCTGATTTGGTATCGACAACAACGTGCTGCTGGTGTATTGGTACGTGGAACGGAGCTGAAAGCTGCTGCTAAGTTCGCAAGGCTCCAGGACTCGTCACTAGACCACACGGGAATTTACTGTTATGTACAGTGCAGTGAAGTGATGTGATCCCAGTTATGCAAAAAAAATGTTGTGGAAAGTGTTGGTGAGAAGTGCTGGTGATTGTAAATTGCAAAGGTGTGTATGGTGCAATTTCTTCGTGTCAAAGTCTGAGATGATAGAGCGAGTTATACATCAGGACGGCGGCTTCTTTTTCGTAAGTACCCTAACTTCATCAAAATTCCTTGTTTTTTTCTTTCCATATCATTAATCTCATGTATAAACTGTGTGCAAGATGATTTCCATAATGATTTTCATGTCTAACCTGTTTTCATCATGCTGCAAATGTGTTAAAAATTACCCTAAATGTTAATCATAATTTCCTGCTTGCAATTTAATTTTTTCATGCATGGTTTTTAAGTGCACCAGCTATGAAAAAGATGAATGCCATTGATTTGTGTGAAAAATGATTACCATAAAGACTTTCATGTCTAACCTGTTTTCAGCAATGGGTTAAAAAATTAGCATACCCCAGGGGGTAGGGGGTTTTTCAAGAATTCTCCCCCAGTATCCCTGCTTGTCGTAAGAGCCGACTAAAAGGGTTGGTGGTGGGTTAGTGCCCTACCCCGTAAAAACAAGTAACTAAAAATACAAATAGGAAGCCTCGGACCAGGACTGACCAAAAGTTGACGAAAAAGGAATGGACAAAGGACGAGGTAAAGATCGCGACTTGGAATGTAAGGGGTATGAATGATGAAGTGAAAGAGAGAGAGATTGTACAGGTGCTTGAGAGTGCGAAAGTGGATATATGTGGAATAACTGAAACTAAAT
>JAGKTI010004009.1:0-20628 GCA_018397915.1 Birgus latro | reverse complement strand
CAGTGGAATCCCAGAATTCGTATGCCTCTTTACTCATACAACTTGATTTTCGTACAGCTTTTTCGTCCAAAAATCGCTTCAGTTTTCGTACGGTGACCCGCTATTCGCACTAAGAGATGAGGCATCGTAGGTGCTACATGGTTGCCAGTCCCGCTTTGTCTTCCGCCAGCAATGCATCAGTCATACAGGCTCCACTAAACTTTGTGATAAATTACATATTTTTGTTAGAAAATTGTACATAATCAATGGCCCTAAGAAGATTAGTGAGTCAGCTGGAGCTAAAAGAAAAGCAGTGAGAACAACAGTTGAGCTGAAATAAGATCTCATTGCAAAGTTTGAAAGTGGAACCCGTCTCCAGTCTTGCCATTGATTATGGTATGGCGAAATCTACCGTTTCATCCATACTAAAGAACGGATTAACGCAAAATACATTGTTTCGTTTGGGAAAAAATTATTTGGTTTTCGAACAATTTGCAATTCGTACAGCCTCCAGGAACAAATTGTGTACGAATTTTGGGGTTCTACTGTATATATATATATGTATATATATATATAATATGAAGAAAAGATCTAGAAATATATCATAGGGCTTCACAGAAAGAGTTTCCTTTAATACAACATTTAACAGTGCCTGTGATCAGGTCTGACGCAGGATTTTCCAGCCACACTTGCAGAGAGGAGAGAGCAACGATCATTATTATGGCAGTGAATATTGCGATTTGGTCAATACTGTTTAGCATGATATTATTATAAGTTAGCATCCCGTGGATGTTTATATGGCAGTCTGTTAAAGACGTTTGTGTACTTGAAATTTTCCAGTAACCAGTTTGTTATAGGCTATCATATTACTTTATACTTTCTGCCTATCACTTTCATGGACCAAGCTGAATTATTGAGAAGTACCCTGTTTGTTGATAATGACATTCATTTAAGTGAGCATTATTTTTCTTCCTTTAGGTGGTGCAGGACACAGCACTCAACTTGGCCTAGTCCAAGTGTCCATATGTAACTCCTATGGAGTAATATATTTGTTGCCACCCTCCCAGGATAATTGTTCCTTGTAATTTTTTTTTTCACATGAAACATGAGCAATAATTAAAGGTTTTATGATATGCAACTTCTTTGTATTGTTTGCAGTAACAGTATAAAATTACAGTCAAGCTAAATGCAGGAAAATTTAGTTGCATATATAGTATGCTTTTGCTAATGTATTAATTGGTTTATCTTCCTAGTGCAATACCGCTTTTCAAATATGATTGCTGTATGTGATGTAGGATACATTAGGATGAGTAATACTGCTTTTTGCATAGCATGTATGATAAAGGTAGTACAGTATTGTTATTAAGTACTGATCAAACTACTGTATGTAATGTGTCGTCATGTAACACAGTCATCATTCTTCTCTCTCTCCCTCTTTCACACACACACACACACACACACATAGTATAGAAGGCAGTTTAGATGTTTATAGAGGTAAAGTTGAACAATTAGATCAAGAAGTGTTCAGACTTGGTAAGTTTATATATCAGTGGAATAATTGTAATAATAAAGCACAGATTGAGTTCTGTGCCAGATATAAATGTCCTGTAAAAATCTTAGATTTAGTATGATTGACTAATATAGGTTCCGCTGAAGCAAATTTTCACAGTGAAATACATTGACATTGCATGATGCAGATTTTGTGAAGGGACAGTCAGAAAAAGAGCTCATGGAATATATTTAAATTCTTAATATATTTAAATTCTTTGTTTTAAAATTGTTAGTTAAAAAGCGGTATTGCAAAAAGAAAAACCTTAATTAATATACTGGTAAGATGCAACAAAGCAGCACACCTTTTGTTCTGTTGTAGGGGTGAAATATATGTCCAGTATATATAGTTCTTGTAAATGATAAAGGAATGTTGCTGTTCAGTAGAATGTGTTCAGTAAATTACTGTATGTAAAAGCTTACTTTGGAAAAACAGTCTGCTTTAACGGAGCTTTGAAGTGCATCCCCCTTTACAATTGAACTTCTGGTGGGCCAATTGTGGAATAGATCAAATCATCAAACGAGACTGGTTTGTGGTACTGAATTATAAAGACCCCCCCCCTCTGAATTCCAGTGACATTTGTTATTGGTATATTCGTACTGCCTCGAAATAATTTTATTCAGCCTAGGGAAGCTGTTTTGAAATGGAGCTGTTAGAATTAGTCTAACAAGCTGTAAGCTACCTGAGGTCCTTCCAGGGTTAGAACAGTTTGGAGTTGGCAAGAACATGATATAAAATCGTTGGGTTGAAGGGGCCAACAGTGTGACTAAATTAATTTATCCTGCATTTAGAGCCAAGTGAACACCACAGCTTTTCTTAACCATTCAGGTCTTACACATTTTTCTCGCAATTTACAAGTGACACTAAAGTTTCCCTGTCACATTAATGTACAAATTGTAAAATAAGGATATGTGAATTTTAAATGTAGATTAATGCTTTGTTGGTATTTATGCATGTATAAAATGTCTTAAATATATTGTGATTAGTCTGAAATAAATTAAACTTTACATTCATTCGTCATCGAATCCTATGTTACCCCATGAGGAGTGTAGGAGCCCAGGGCTAGGCAAGTTGGTCCTGACATTTAAGATGAAAGTGACCAGCCTCACTCATCCCTGAGTGGCATTATGTGATCAGTAAACCCCCAACCATCCCTTGGATATAAACCTTCACCGGCTCAATCCGATGGGAGCGTCGTAATTACCCATTAAACTACCAGGTGCCAAAATTTGGTTATATGGTTACCAACCAGCATAGTAAATGGTTTCCTGGTATACAGGAAACCATTTGGCTTGTCACCCAGTGTAGTCACCCACTTGCATAAGGAAGAAGAAAGAAAGAAGAGGGAGTGTAAAGTTGCCCATAGGCAGAAGAATGAAGGAAAGAAAAAGAGGATGGAAGGAGAGAAAGATGGAGGAGAGGAAAGGGCAGACACCCAAGAGCAGCACTGCATCGAGTGAGTGGATGGTGAGCGTCCCCACCTATTAAACTTTACAAATAATCATGTCTGTTACCATCATATCATTACAGTTCCTCCTCCTCCTCCTCCTCATCAGTCATTATAGTCATCATTAATCATCATTCCCACCTAAGAATGGGTTGAAGTACTGTAGGATCCAGAAAATAAGGAAAGAGAAAGTTGCGAGTGTGGTAGCAGATATAGCAGATCGTATAGAAATGGTTTTGCTTACAATGCTACTACTGGAAAGAACTTGGGAACATTAAGCAAAATGTATAATGGGAGTGTTTGGTGATGACTTGCTTAGATGTACAGGCAGTCCTCAGTAGAAGCCATGGATGTGGAGCAAAATATTTTCTGTACAGTTAGTACTGTAAACTGGAGGAAACTGGCAAATTGGCTCTACAGGTAGCAGTGGAACTAGAACTGGCAATTTTTCTGCAACTTATCGAGGCCTTTATAGCAAAAAAGAATGTAAAAAAATTAACAAAATGAGGACTAGTATTATTTGTATATTGTATTTTTCATTGAAGATGAGAGACTGAGTCTTATTTTTACCATAAGAGAGGAGACTGTAGTCATGGTGCACAATTCTGAGGTTTTCAGTATCGTACCCTAGCAACCTACCATTCAAAAGTGCATTCGATTTCATTTGCTATACATGAATCATATTATTATACATGAATATATTATACATGAATATTATTATACATGAATGTATTATACATGAAACATGCATCCCATATTATACACAAAATCAGATGCACTTTTGAATGGTAGGTTGCCAGGGAGGATCAAGGTGGAACAGCATGAGGCTAGAGTACTGATGTCTTTTATGTTCAGGGGTAGATGACCAGCATATTTCCTATGATGGCATTCTGGACATGG
The DNA here is from genome assembly GCA_018397915.1 of Birgus latro. Taxonomy (NCBI): domain Eukaryota; kingdom Metazoa; phylum Arthropoda; class Malacostraca; order Decapoda; family Coenobitidae; genus Birgus; species Birgus latro. Next base: position 16,753 of record JAGKTI010004009.1, on the reverse strand, counting down.
TTGAAAACATCTCGTCACTTCTTTGGGATCAAACTTATGTCTGTGGCATTGTTCGCTCTCGTGGGGCACTGCAACCCTTGTACAGTACTAAGTTTTAGGGTATCCCCCCCACACACATACACATGATCAACCTAAGCTATTTTACAGCTACATCCAAAGCAAAACCAAAGTTAAAGATAAAATACAGTCCATTACGGATGAAGGGATCATCTATACACAAGAGAAAGATATTTGTGAAGCACTAAATAAAACCTTCCAATTAGTTTTTACAAAAAAAATATTTGGAAAGAGATGATATAGAACATGCATGCCCATACATATTACCAGATATACAAATATTGGAAAAAGAGGTACAGGAAGAGTTAAGCAAGTTAGACAAAGGAAAAGCAAATGGTCCTGATGAAATTTCAGGTTGGGTGCTACATGAATGTGCAGAAGAGTTAAGCAGACCACTGTATTTAATATTCAAGGAATCTTTGGAAGAAAGCAAACATTGTTCCCCTAATCAAGAAAGCAAAAAGACAGAATCTACTCAGCTACCGACCAGTATCACTGACCAGTTTTGTAAGTAAGGTACTAGTAAAGCTGATAAGAAAAGTTTGGGTAAACCATCTATAACAGGGGTTCTCAACCTGGGGTACGCGTACCCCAAGGGGTACGTGAGAGGAATTTTGGGGGTACGTGACAGGTTTCTCAAAATATTTCGGTTTTGAATAACTGCAAACCTGTTTGTAGAAAGTGGCCTACATGTGCTAGGCTAGATGTGTCCTCCACTAGAACCAGGACACTAAGTGACAACGTTAACAAGGAAACTTGGAGCTCTCGGACTACACTTGCCACACAACCTTGCAAACCCATAATACAGTAGTCACCCTTGCTCGTTTTCTATCGATCACGTCTCTCCTCACGCGTACCGAACATGTACCAAAGTGAGACGCACTGTTCGCCTCTCATTGTCACCCACTCACCACTCTTCCCTCACTACCCTCACCCTCAGGTACGTTGAGATCTGTTTCATGGTTTCCAGTGTATTTGGTCTGATTTTTTCCCCTCTAATGTCATGGATTTTGGTTGCGGCTACAAAGGCATGTGCCTACACTGCAACCATAACAACTGGTAATGGTTTCATGGCCAAGTTTGTGGTTTTCAATTACGTGGGTACGTGACAAATACTGAAAGACTTCAAGGGGTACATAAGATTGAAAAGGTTGAGAACCCCTGATCTAGAAGAACACACTATGATAACAGAAAGGCAGTTCGATTTTAGAAAGGAAAAATCATGTGTCACTGATCTATTAAGCTAAAATGATATAGTTACAGAAACATTACAGAAAAGAGAAGGATGGGTGGACAGTATCTATTTAGATTTCAAGAAAGTGTTTGACAGAGTACCACACCAAAGACTTTTATGGAAACTGTACCATCAAGAAGGTATCCAAGGCAATCTGTGCTGTTTGATGCCGGATTTTCTAAGAAAAACGGAAATGAGAACAGTATTAAGGAGAATTTACTCATCTTCGTGGGATGTGACTAGCAGAGTTCCACATGGCTCAGTGCTGGCACCAATTATGTTTTTAGTATATATAAAATGACAGACAGTAACATTGGAAATGGAAACTGTTATGCTACGTATTTGTGGGTCGGTTTCTCGCCCTCAAATACGCAGGCTACAGCGGGTCCCTATTCTAGACCGGGAGGTAACTCCAGAGAGTAGGGCTGGACACAAAAACAAGGCAGTAAGTATTACACACATGTATTCCAGATATTTCCCAAAGAACAATAGTACATCACAGTATATTACAACTGGGTTGGTCGGGGGTAGATTAACTCTGTACACAAATGGAGTCTGTCACTATACCTTCTGGTTGAGGTATGGTACTATTTACCCAACACTTATGGCACATACAATATACGTATAATTTAGGACACAGGAATGATTTTACTATAATATCCTAAACCCGTATAGCACTGGACGGCACTGTATGTGAGTTATGTTAACACCTGTGTCACAGGTACCTGGTGGCCGGAAGTCTATCTCAGGTAGTGTTGCCCGTAGTGATCACTGGCAGGGGGAACTGCGATTTTTTGGTATATCTTGACTAACGTGTCTGGACACGGGTGAGTGAAGTTTTAACTGCACAAAGGGGAGGGAGAGTGTAAATAACAAGGGAATGGCACAAACGACACAATAGGAATATTCTGTTGGTCACAAAGACTGTCCAAGACAATGGGACTCTACCGAGATATAGGTCAGGCCACGTTCTGTCTATTAGGCTCGTCCAATCTTATATTCTGGGTTCCTGGTCACTTAACTCGAGAATACACTGTAGGGGATCACTCGTGATGTATTCGTCGATGCACACAAATATCTGGGTCGAAAGAGCACACACATATGTAAAGTCCACTCACTTGGTTACCACTGGTGGGCCCTAGGTTGATTCCTCCGTCCGGAGGAAGGGCAGAGTGGCGCGTCCCTGGACAGGGCCCCACACGTAGTCTTGGGGCTAGGGGCTTGGCCCGAAGAGAGCTAGGAGTTGGGCCTGTCGTCGGGTCTGGGAGACTCGGGGAGACCTTGCCCGCAGGTAAGTCGCGCCCTGGTGTCCAGGCAACTCCTGGGGCAACTGGGGACCCAGGACACTGGAACCCGGGGCGGCTGGACTGCGGCAACTGCTAGCTGGCGGTGTCGCCGACAGGGTCGCCTCATGGGAACCTCGGGCCGGGGGAGTAGTGGACAGGGCCCGTCGTTGGCTGCAAGGTCTGCGGGGCTCTGTTTCGGCCACTGTTCACCCGGGTGGAGTTGTAGGGAACCAAGGCCTTGGGCGAGGCCTTGCCATGCCTTAGGTGAAGGGTCCTCTCAGGTTGCAGGTCCTCCTGTACGAGGGAAGCGGACGGTGGCCTGCTTTACACCTGGCCCGACGTGAGTTATAGCCAACGTCGTGGTAGCACAGGGGGCATCAGCTTCAGGGCGGCTAGTGGCCTGCTCTGCCTCTGGCCTGATGTGACTTATGGCCGACGTCTGGGTTGCACAGGGGATGACAGCTTCCGTGCGGCTAATGGCCTGCTCTACCTCCGGCCTGGCGTGACTTATGGCCGATGCCTGGGTTGCACAGGGGAGGACAGCTTCCTTGCGGCTAATGGACTGCTTTACCTCTGGCCCGACGTGACTTATGGCCGACGTCGGAAAGGCACAGGAGGTGAGAGCTCTGGTACGGCTAATCGCCCGTGCCGGTGAGCTAGGAACACTAGCAGCTGAGGGACGGATGATGGCCGATCCTGCCTCGTGCTCAGTACGGCTTATGGCCGATACTGCGGTGCCACTCTGGGGGGAACGCCTACAGGAGACGGACGACTTATGGCCAGTCCTGCCCGACCGACATGCGTCCGTGTCGTGGCCCTGTGGCAGGGAAGCAACTGGGGAACGGACTGTGGCCGGTTCTGCCCCGTACCCGGTACGACTATGGCCGATACCGCGGCGTTGCTTAGAGTTGTAAACTCCGCCCCTTACCTGGTGAGCTGAGCTCCGGCCGGAGACTAGGTGCTGGTGACTGCTACCTTTCCGGGCCACCACCTGGGCGCAAGAGGGGCGCCGGGAAGTGACACAGGTAAGCCGTTCCTGTTCCCAGCCGCTCTGTGTCGGCGGCAGTCCCCCGGTGGTACTGGGGGGTTGGGGGTGCTGGTGTCATCTGCTCCAGCCGCCGTGTTGTTTGTGGCTCCAACCCCTAACTCCTGTATTTCATACATGTTAGGTTTGGTTAGGTTAGATGTGGTCAGCTGGGGATAGTCGTTATTGATAATCACTCCTAGGTCCTTCCTTTCTGATATGTGTAGGATTGATCTTCCTAACTTATAATCCCAATCTGGTCTTTTCTCACTCTAGCAAACTTAATTACAAGACACTTGTTCACATTAACTTCCATTTGCCATTTATTGCACCATTCATGAACCTTATTTAATTCCTCTTGCAGCTCTTTGCAAGAATCTGTGTTAGTAATTTTCCTTTGTATTTTTGCATCATCCACAAACATATTTAGATAGTTTCTGAAATACAGGAGTTAGGGGTTGGAGCCACAAACAACACGACGGCTGGAGCAGACGAGACCAGCACCCCCAACCCCCCCAGTACCACTGGGGGACCGCCGTCGACACAGAGCGGCTGGGAACAGGAACAGCTTACCTGTGTCACTTCTTGGCGCCCCTCTTGCGCCCAGGCGGTGGCCCGGAAAGGTAGCAGTCGCCAGCACCTAGTCTCCGGCTGGAGCTCAGCTCACCAGGTAAGGGGTGGAGTTTACAACTCCACGCAATGCTGCGGTACCAGCCATAGTCATACTGGGTACGGGGCAGAACCGGTCACAGTCCGTTCCACGGTTGCTTCCCCGCCACAGAGCCACGACACGGATGCATGTCGGTCGGGCAGGACTGGCCATAAGTCGTCCGCCTCCCGTAGGCGTTCCCCCCAGAGTGGCACCACAGTACCGGCCATAAGCCGTACTGGGCACAAGGCAGGATCGGCCACAGTCCATCCCTCAGCTGCTAGTGTTCCTAGCTCACCGGTACAGGTCATTAGCTGCACCAGAGCTCCCACTTCCTGTGCCTTTCCGACGTCAGCCATAAGTCATGTCGGGCCAGAGGTAAGTCACGCCATTAGCCGCACAGAAGCTGTCCTTCCCTGTGCAACCCAGGCGTCGGCCATAAGTCACGCCAGGCCGGAGGTAGAGCAGGCCACTAGCCGCACGGAAGCTGTCCTCCCCTGTGCAACCCAGGCGTCGGCCAGAAGTCACGCCAGGCCGGAAGTAGAGCAGGCCATTAGCCGCTCGGAAGCTGTCCTCCCCTGTGCAACCCAGACGTCGGCCATAAGTCACGTCAGGCCAAAGGCAGAGCAGGCCACTAGCCGCCCTGAAGCTGATGCCCCCCTGTGCTACCACAACATTGGCCATAAGTCACGTCAGGCCAGGTGTAAAGCAGGTCACTGTCCGCTTCCCGGCTACAGGAGGACCGGAGAGGACCCTTCACCCGAGGCGTGGCAAGGCCTTGCCCAAGGCTTTGGTTCCCCTACAACTACACCCGGGTGAACAGTGGCCGAACCAGAGCCCCCGCAGACCTCGCAGCCAACGATGGGCCCTGTCCACTACTCCCCCGGCCCGAGGTTCCCGTGAGGCGACCCTGTTGGTGATTTCGCCATCTAGCAGTTGCTGCAGCCCAGCCGCCCCGGGTTCCAGTGTCCTGGGTCCCCAGTTGCCCCGGACACCAGGGCGCGACTTACCTGCGGGCGAGGTCTCCCTGAGTCTCTCCCAGAATTGACGACAGGCCCGACTCCTGGCTCTCTTCGGGCCAAGCCCCTAGCCCCAAGACTACATGTGGGGCCCTGTCCAGGGGCATGCCACTCTGCCCTTCCTCCGGACGGAGGAATCAACCTGGAGCCCACCAGTGGTAACCAAGATAGTGGACTTTACATATGTGCGTGCTCTTTTGACCCAGATATTTGTGTGCATCGACTGATATATCACGAGTGATCCCCTACCGTGTATTCTCGAGTTTAAGTGACCAGGAACCCAGAATATAAGATTGGACGAGCCTAATAGACAGAACGTGGCCTGACCTATATCTTGGTAGAGTCCCACTGTCTTGGACAGTCTTTGTGACCAACAGAATATTCCTATTGTGTCGTTGTGCCATTCCCTTGTTGTTTACACTCTCTCTCCCCTTTGTACAGTTAAATCTTCACTCACCCCTGTGTCCAGACACGTTAGTCAAGATATACCAAAATAATGCAGTTCCCCCTGCCAGTGATCACTACGGGCAACACTACCTGAGATAGACTTCCGGCCTCCAGGTACCTGTAACACAGGTGTAACATAACTCATATACAGTGCCGTCCAGTGCTATAAGGGTTTAGGAAATTATAGTAAATTCATTCCTGTGTCCTAAATTATAAGTATATTGTATGTGCCATAAGTGTCGGGTAAATAGTACCATACCTCAACCAGAAGGTATAGTGACAGACTGCACTTGTGTACACAGTTAACTTACCCCCGACCAACCCAGTTGTAATATATTGTGATGTATTGTTGTTCTTTGTGAAATATCTGGAATACATGTGTAATATTTCCTGCCTTGTTTTTGTGTCCAGTCCTACTCTTTGGAGTTACCTCCCGGTCTAGAATAGGGACCCACTTTAGCCTGCGTATTTGATGACGAGAAACCAACCCAAAAATACTTAGCATAACACTGGTGGCTAGCGGTGGTTCTTGACCCGGATGGTGAAAAAGGACTGGAAAACTTTGTGTGAAAATGGCAGCCAAAACACATGTACCCCTACCAAAATTTGACCCAAAACAATGCGACATCACTACTTACTTACAAATGGTCAAGCCATTACTTGATATTGGATTTGAAGATAATCAGAAAATAGCTGTCACTCTACCTTACTTGGGAAAGGCGATAGCTAGTATAGCACCAAAAATAGTCCCAGATCTCACATGGGCCAGGTTTACAAAAATTGTGATAGACGCTATCACCCCGTCATTAGGAAAAGTTGTCACAGTTTCACAACTAGATGCCCTAAGATATGAGGGGGATTTGGACAACACGTTGGTCCAAGCTAGGCGACTCGTCACCGCCGCATACCCGGATGCCGAAATGAATACCCGGGATGAGCATATCTTTAATACACTCCTCAGAGTCCTCCCGGGCGTGGTTAAGGAGCATTTTACTATCCATGACCTGACAGGAAATTTGGACCGCGACGTCCAGCTCATACGCCGCCTTCTCGCAGCCCGCCCCGACACCCAACAAATCGGGGTCGTGAGCCAGTTCCCAACGAAACCCCCACCCACGCCGCCCCAACCCTCTCAAGCCCCACCGCGAAACACCTCCGCCTCGGCTCTCCCAAGAGCCCACCCCACCAGGAGGCGGTCGCCCCAGAAAGACAGTGCAAACCTCATCACTATCAATCCGTGGGAGTTCACCGCCTGCAACAGCCACTGCCCACTTCACGACATACGTGAACAACTAAAGGTGCCACGCAGAAGAAGAGCCGACCCACTGAGACGCCGCCCAATGCTGGCAGTAGAGGAGGGCCCTGCAAACCCCCAACCCCCCCTCGTTGAGGAGCCTGACGCCGGCTGCAAACCAGAGGCCCAACTGGCGCTGTATTTTTAGGATTGCCCCTGCACCTTCCCACGGTGGCGGGGGCCGCCTCTACTCAATACCGACCCCCAGTTTATGATAAAATGAAATTACAGGGGGTCAAGGCAAGACTCCTGGTGGATACGGGAGCTGCCAGGTCTTGCTTATATACACACTTCTACTCCCGCCACAAGGAAGTTTTGGGGCCCCTTCTCCCCACTTCTGCCCGCCTCATAGACGCGGGGGAAGGCTCCCTGCCTATTCGTGGGGAAACTTGGGCCCTACAAACTACGACGCATCAACGAGCCTCCACCCGTCATCCATTCATCATATTCGACTCGTCCTGCTGTACTTATGACGGTTACTTGGGGCTAGACCTGCTGCAAAAGCTCCACACGCACATAGACTGCCACGGAAGGTGACTTCAGTTTCGACAGCCTCCCAAAGAACCCCAAGTCATATGTGCGTGCACAAGCCAGGACGACTCCCACCCCTTCCTCCTGAACCGGCCCCCGGCCCCACCTTCCCCGCGACCATCGCATCCTCTCTCACCATTCCTCCCCACCATGAAGCGTGGCTAAAAATCAATAAGCCCACAGGGACCCATTCCCTATTTTCCCCCAGTGTCCCCACCGGGCCCCTCGCTGCCTGCCTAATGTTGCTGACCTTCCTTCCGCCCCACATTAACGCCGTCAAAGTGGCGAACCTGGTGGCTACGCCCCTCACTCTGCCAAGGGGACTCCTGGTCGGCGACCTAGAGCTAGCAGAGCCTTGCAACACCCCACCCCTAGGATCACACCTCTCTCCCCTCCATCCGTTGCCTGACCACTTATCTACACATCAGGCTGATACGCATAAGCCCACAGGGACCCATTCCCTATTTTCCCCCAGTGTCCCCACCGGGCCCCTCGCTGCCTCCCTAATGTCGCTGACCTTCCTTCCGCCCCACATTAATGCCGTCAAAGTGGCGAACCTGGCGGCTATGCCCCTCACTCTGCCAAGGGGACTCCTGGTCGGCGACCTAGAGCTAGCAGAGCCTTGCAACACCCCACCCCTAGGATCACACCTCTCTCCCCTCCCTCCGTTGCCTGACCACTTATCTACACATCAGGCTGATACGCTACACCATCTACTTCTCGAGCACCAAGACCTTTTTTCGACTGGGACCGCCGACTTGGGGCATACGACGTATCTAGCCTGTGAGATTCATACCACTGGGCCCCCCATTCGGCAACCCTCTCACCGGAAGAACCCACACCAACGGGCTGAGGAGGACAAGCAAGTTCAAGAAATGCTGGACACCGGCATCATAACGCCCTCTACCAGCCCCTGGTCCTCCCCTGTTGTCTTGGTTCGGAAGAAAGACGGCACTCAACACTTCTGCGTTGACTACCGCCGCCTAAACGATGTAACTACGAAAGATGGTACTCCTCTCCCCCGGATAGACGACTCCCTAGACTCCCTACACGGCTCCACCTGGTTCTCCATGCTGGACCTCCAGTCAGGGTACTGGCAGGTCCCCGTCCACCCCCAGGATCCAAGAGAAAACGGCTTTTTCCAAGAGTAATGGAAAACTGTATCAATTTAATGTTCTCCCCTTTGGGCTATGCAACGCCCCAGCCACTTTCTCCCGCCTCATTGAGTCCGTCCTCAGCGGTCTGACCTGGTAAGTCTGCCTGGCGTACCTCGATGACGTGATCGTATTTAGCAAAACGTGGGCTGATCACCTGCACCACCTCCGACAGGTATTTCAGCGAATATGCCAGGCTGGGTTAAAACTCAAGCCCACTAAATGTGTTCTAGCTTCCTGCTCTGTCCCTTTCCTAGGACACATTGTCTCAGGGAAAGGCATCTCTCCAGATTACGAGAAGTTGAAAGCCATCGCCGATCAACCTCTTCCCCAAGACATACACCAAGTCCGTGCCTTCCTGGGCCTCGCGTCGTACCACCGGCGGTTCATTAAAGGATTCGCCGACCTTGCAAAACCATTCCATGACCTCAAAGAAAGGTGAGCCCTTCGTCTGGAGCAACGACCGCGTTGCCGCATTCCACTCCCTGAAGGAGAAACTTGTTTCCTCCCCCATCATCGCCTTCCCCAACTACGACCTCCCCTTCAGGTTGCATACCGACATATCCCTGGTAGCCACAGGCGCCGTCCTGGCCCAGGTCCAGGAGGGGCACAAGCACATCATAGCTTGCGCCAGCCGCACCCTAAACCCTGCCGAACGCAATTACGCCGCTAACAAGCGCGAATGTTTGGGCATCGTCTGGGCCCTCGATTACTTCAGGGCCTACCTATCGGGCGCCAGCATCACCGTCATCACAGACCACCAATCCCTTCATTGGCTACGGAAATCAACCACCCACAACGCCCAACTCCTCCACTGGCGCGAAGCGCTCAAGGAGTTTGATTACGAGATCGCGTACCAGCCTGGGAAATTGCACACCAACGCCGACGCCCTCTCCCGCTTGCCAGTACAATCGCTCGTCCCTCAGTCCGAGTTGATCCAGCACTGGCAGAATCGAGATCGGCCTCCCTGGATTCCCCAGCACCTATTCAACAAACTCCACCTGCAAGGGGGCCAACTCTTCACGCCATCGGGCCACATTGTCCTTGATCCGGACTCCGGCATAAGTGTCCTCACTCACCTCCACTCGGACAATGGGATCCACCTGGGTACGAGGAGGCTGACTCAGGTCTTAACGGCCTCTACTGGGCTCCCAACCCCGCTACCCTAGCCCAGCGTGTCACCAAGGCGTGTCGAGCATTCTGCTTAGGGAAAGACATTACCCGTACGGCTGGTCCTGCCGGCAAGATCACCGCCCAGAAGCCCTGGCAGCTTTTGTCTGTCGACATTATCGGACCCCTGCCACCCAGGTCCGGCTAACGTCACATTCGTCGAAGTTTATTCAAAATTCCTAATCGCATGCCCGGCAAAGGAACACACTGCCGTCACCATAGCCGACGCCCTCATGCGCCACGTCTTCCCCTACTTTGGCATTCCCCAGGCCATTCACTCTGATAATGCCCCAGAATTTATGGGGCAAATATGGAAAGAACTGTCCGTCCTGTTCAGGTTCTCCATTTCCCACTCCTCCCCCTACTGGCCCCAAGGAAATGGGGTATGCGAGAGGAGCCATCGAACCTTGTTAAACCAAGTCAGAACCCGAATCCAGAGTACCCAGGACCAGGAATGGCCTGCCCACATCAAGATCATCCAATAGGGGATGAACACCTGCCCCCGCGACGATGGCATCACCCCCCACGAGCGGGTATTCGGAGAGGCGCCCTTCCTCCTCCCTCTCCGACAACACCTCCAACCCCCCGCTCATTCCTCACTCACGGACCTCCTATATCACATGAAGCGTCGCCTACAACACCTGCGCAGACACCAGGACGCTCAGACAGATTCCTCCCCTGCTAACCCTTACAAACCAGGTGACGAGGTTTTTGTGGCTTGTCTTCCCACCCCCAGTAAGGTTGCCCCTCGCTTTATGGGGCCTATACCGTCACGAAAGTCCCCAACCCTTTCCAAGTTGTCATTGACTACCACGGGACATCCCGCACCTACCGGAATCGCCACGACCGCCCCGCCCGGGACTCCCCAGCCCCTGCCTCTCCCTCCCCAACCACAAGGGCAGTCCAGCACCGCCCGCTCCCAAGGAAGAGCCCTTTTCATATTATTCATCTCCCTCCCCTTCCACCCCGGCTTCCACCGCCCCATCACCACTCAAAACCCCAACACCACGCCCGCGCACTACACTAACCTCACTGCCGCGCTCCCCCGCACCACCTGCTCAACGCACACCTGCCGGAAATGCCACACCGACCTCCCCGTGCTCCATGCCCAGCTTAACCCCCACCCCACCAACCCCGCAAACCAACCATACCACGCCACCCCGCACTCCGCCCGCCCCCACCCCACCTTCCCTTTCCTCGTCGCCGCCCACTCCACAACTAACCACCACCATGACCCATTCCAGGCGTATTTCACGCCCACCAGCTTGCTACACCTCAACCTCTGCACCCACCCATTTGCCCAGTAACAACCAACTGCCCACCCCACCCCCAACACCACCCCAATAACCCTCCCTACTCCGCACCTCATGTGGAAGAACCCGCCCCGCTCCATTCCCAGGGGAACACCGCACCCACACTCCACCGGCAATATAAGCCACACCAGGCTGCCTCTAGCCAGCATTCGCTTCCAGGACACCACTGCCACCACCACCATGCATGTCACAAGAATCACCTAGATTCCCACCTTCGGGCGACACCTACGTGTAAGGAGCACATGACACCTGCTACAACTTCTCCAGCAGGCGAACACCCTTCCACTCTACGGGTCGCCTATGCACACCAACTTAACACCAATGTGGCCTCTGACCACTGGACATCCTTCCTCAGCCATCTCGACCCTATCCACCGGACGGCCAAAGCTGACCTATACCACCTCCAGTCACGGGGTCGTGACTTCATTACCGAGGAGGGTGGTGAAATACAGGAGTTAGGGGTTGGAGCCACAAACCACATGGCGGCCGGGGCAGGTGACACCATCACCCCCAACCCCCCCAGTACCACCGGGGGACTGCCGCCAACACAGCGTGGCTGGGAACAGGAACGGCTTACCTGTGTAACTTCCCGGTGCCCCTCTTGCACCCAGGTGGTGGCCCGGAAAGGTAGCAGTCACCGGCACCTAGTCTCCGGCCGGAGTGCAGCTCACCAGGTAAGAGATGGAGTTTATACCTCCACGCAACGCTGTGGTATCAGCCGTAGTCATACCGGGTACGGGGCAGAACCGGCCACAGTCCGTTCCCCAGTTGTTTCCCCGCCACAGGGCCGTGACACGGACGCATGTTGGTCAGGCAGGACTGGCCACAAGTCATCCGCCTCCCATAGGCGTTCCCCCCAGAGCGGCACCGCAGTACCGGCCACAAGCCGTACTGGGCACGAGGCAGGATTGGCCATTGTCCGTCCCTCAGCTGCTAGTGTTCCTAGCTCGCCGGCACAGGCCATTAGCCGTCCCAGAGCTCTCACCTCCTGTGCCCTTCAGACGTCGGCCACAAGTCACGTCGGGCCAGAGGTAAGGCAGGCCATTAGCCGCCAGGAAGCTATCCTCCCCTGTGCAAACTCAGGCATCGGCCACAGGTCACACCAGGCCGGGGTAGAGCAGGCCACTAGCTGCCCGGAAGCTATCCTCCCCTGTGCCCCTCGGACGTCGGCCACAAGTCACGTCGGGCCAGGTGTAAAGCCAGCCACAGTCCGCTTCTGCCCTACAGGAGGACCAGCAGCCGGAGAGGACCCTACATCCGAGGTGTGGCAAGGTCTTACCCAAGACCTTGGTTCCCTACGACTCCACCCGGGTGAACAGCTGCCGGACCAGAGCTCTCACCTCCTGTGCCCTTCAGACGTTGGCCACAAGTCATGTTGAGCCAGAGGTAAGGCAGGCCATTAGCCGCCAGGAAGCTATCCTCCCCTGTGCAAACTCAGGCGTCGGCCACAAGTCACGCCAGGCCGGGGTAGAGCAGGCCACTAGCCGCCCGGAAGCTATCCTCCTCTCGGCAACCCAGGCGTCGGCCACAAGTCACGCCAGGCAGAGAAAGAGCAGGCCACTAGCAGCAAGGAAGCTATCCTCCCTGTGCAAACTCAGGCGTCGGCCACAAGTCACGCCAGGCCAGGGTAGAGCAGGCCACTAGCCACCTGGAAGCTATCCTCCCCTGTGCCCCTCAGACGTCGGCCACAAGTCACGTCGGGCCTGGTGTAACGCCAGCCACAGTCCGCTTCTCCCCTACAGGAGGACCAGCAGCCGGTGAGGACCCTACACCCGAGGCGCGGCAAGGTCTTACCCAAGACCTTGGTTCCCTACGACTCCACCCGGGTGAACAGCTGCCGGACCAGAGTCCCTGCAGACCTCGCAGCCGACGACGGGCCCTGTCCACTACTCCCCCGGCCCGAGGTTCCCGTGAGCCGACCCTGTTCGCCTCCCGCGAACTAGCAGCTGCCGCAGCCCAGCCGCCCCGGGTTCCAGTGCCCTGGGTCCCCCTTTGCCCCAGGAGTTGCCCCGAACACAAGGGCGCGATCTACCGGTGGGCGAGGTCTCCCGAAGTCGCTCCCAGGCCCGACGTCAGGCCCATCTCCTGGCCCTCTTCGGGCCGAGCCCCTAGCTCCACGGCCATGTCTGGGGCCCTGCCCAGGAACGTGCCACTCTGCCCCTTTTTCCTCCGGATGGAGAAATCAACCTGGGCCCACCAGTGGTAACCAAGTGAGTGGACTATATGTATATGTGTGTGTACTCTTAGACCCAGATATTGTGTGCATCGATGGATATCTCACGAGTGATCCCCTACAGTTTATTCTCAAATTTAAGTGACCAGGAACCCAGAATATAAGATTGGACGTGCCCGATAGACAGAACGTGGCCTGACCTATATCTCAGAGGTAGAGTCCCACTGTCTTGGACAGTCTTTGTGACCATCAGAAAATACCCATTGTGTCACTGTGCCCTTCCCTTGTTTGCGCTCTCCCTCCCGTGTTCAGTTAAATCTTCACCCAGCCCTGTGTCCCGACACGTTAGTCAGGATATACTAAAATATCGCAGTTCCCCCTGCTAGTGATCTCTACGGGCAACCCTACCTGAGATAGACTTCCGGCCACCAGGTACCTGAAATACAGGTGTAACGTAACTTATATATATATAGTGCCGTCCAGTCCTATACGGGTTTTAGAGATTATAGTAAAATCATTCCTGTGTCCTGAAATGTAAATACGTGTATGTGCCATGAGTGTCAGGTTAATAGTACCATGCCTCACCCAGAAGGTATAGTGACAGACTACATTTGTATACAGTGTTAACTTACCCCCGACCAACCCATTGTAATGTTTTGTGATGTATTGTTGTTCTTTGTGAAATGTCTGGAATACATGTGTAATATTTACTGCCTTATTTTTGTGTCCAGTCCTACTCTTTGGAGTTACCTCCCGGTCTAGAATAGGGACCCGCTTTAGCCTGCGTATTTGAGGGCGAGAAACCGACCCACAAATACGTAGCATAACAATAAGATTGGACGAGCCCAATAGACAGAACATGGCCTGACCTATATCTCGGTAGAGTCCCGCTGTCTTGGACAGTCTTTGTAACCAACAGAATATACCCATTGTGTCGTTTCCTGTGTTTACACTCTCCCTCCCCTGTGTTCAGTTAAATCTTCACTCAGCCCTGTGCCCAGACACGTTAGTCAAGATATACCCAAATATTGCAGTTCCCCTTGCCAGTGATCCCTACAGGCAACCCTACCTGAGATAGACTTCCGGCCACCAGGTACCTGTAACACAGGTGTAACGTAACTTATATATAGTGCCGTCCAGTGCTATATGGGTTTAGGAAATTATGGCAAATTCATTCCTGTGTCCTAAATTATAAGTATTGAAATACAAGAGTTAGGGGTTAGAGCCACCAACCACACGGTAAGCGGAGCAGATGACACCGGCTCCCCCAACCCCCCCCAGATCACCAGGAGATTACCACCAGCGCAGCGCGGCTGGGAGCAGGAACGACCTACCTGTTCGACTTCCCGACGCCCCTCTTGTGCTCAGGTGAGGGCCCGGAAAGGTAGTAGTCGGCAGCACCTTGTCTCCAGTCAGAGCACAGCTCCGCAGGTAAGGGGTGGAGTTTACAACTCCACACAGTGCCGCGGTACTGACAATAGTCGTACCAGGTACGGGGCAGAATTGGCCATTGTCTGTTCCCCAGCTGTCTCCCCGCCACAGGGCCCCGACACGGACGCGTGTCGGCTCGTCTCCCGTAGGCGTTCCCCCCAAGAGTGGCACCGCGGTACCGGCCACAAGCCATACCGGGCATGAGGCAGGATTGGCCATAGTCCGTCCCTCAGCTGCTAGTGATAAAAGCTCACTGATACAGGCCATAGCCGTCCCAGAGCTCACCTCCTCGGCGTTAGCCACGAGCCACGCCCAGCCTAACACAGTGCAGGCCATAAGCCGCCAGGGAAATAGGCCCAACACAGTGCAGGCCATAAGCCACCAGGAGAATAGCCCCGACACAGTGCAGGCCACAAGCCGCCAGGTAACCAGGTCTAACACAGAGCAGGCCACTAGTCGCCAGGGAAGTAGACCCGACACAGTGCAGGCCACAAGCCGCCAGGAAACCATCTCCCCCTGTGCCCTCTCGACGCCAGCCACGAGCCACACCAGACCAAACACCGTGCAGGCCACAAGCCGCCAGGAGATCAGGTCTAATACAGTGCAGGCCACAAGCCGCCAGGAAACTGTCTCTCCCTGTGCCCTCTTGGCGTTGGCCATGAGTCACGCCAGGCCAAATACAGTGCAGGCCATAAGCCGCCAAGAAACTAGACCTAGTGCAGTGCAGGCCACAAGCCGCCAGGCAGCTATCCCTACGGCCCCGCAGGCGTTGGCCACGAGTCATGCTTGGCCCAGTACAGAGCAGGCCGCAAGCCGCCAGGAAACTGTCTCTCCCTGTGCCCTCTCGGCGTTGGCCACGAGTCACGCCAGACCAAATACAGTGCAGGCCACAAGCCGCCAAGAAACTAGACCTAGTGCAGTGCAGGCCACAAGCCGCCAGGCAGCTATCCCTACAGCCCCGCAGGTGTTGGCCACGAGCCACGCTCGGCCCAGTACAGAGCAGGCCACAAGCCGCCAGGAGAATAGGCCCAGTACAGCGCAGGCCACAAGCCGCCAGGAGACTGTCCTCCCCGTAACCCACCAGGCATTGGCCACGAGTCACGTCGGGTCCGGAGTGGAGCTGGCCATAGTCCGCTCCCCTCCTACGGGAGCACCAGCCATCGGAGAAGGCCCCACACCCGAGACATTGCAGAGTCTCACCCAGGACCTTGGTTCCCTACGACTCCACCCAGGTGACCAACTGCCGGACCAGAGCCCCCGTAGACCTCGAAGCCGCCGCCGAGCCTCATCCACCACTCCCCCGGGCCGAGCTTCCCGTGAGGCCTCCCTGATGGCGCCGCCACCCTCGAACCGTTGCCACAGCCCAGCCGCCCCGGGTTCCAGTTCCCTGGGTCTCCTGCAGCCCCCAGCGTTGCCCCGCACACCAGGGCGCGACCTACCGGTGGGCGAGGTCTCCCGATGATGCTCCCAGACCCGACGTCAGGCCCGGCTCCTAGCCCTCTTCGGGCCAAGCCCTTAGCCCCACAGCCACGTGTGGGACCCTGCCCAGGAGCACACCACTCCGCCCCTGTTCCCTCCTGACGGAGGAATCGCCCCGGGCTCATCAGTGTCGCCCAAGTGAGTGGACTATCGCTATATATGTGTGTGTACCCTTAAGCTCAGTTCTAGTGTGCATCTACAGGATCTTATGAGTGATTCCCTACCGTGCATCCCCAAGTGAAGTGACCAGGAACCTCGAATAAGATTGGACGTGCCGATAGATAGAACAAGGCCGGGCCTATATCGGAAGGTAGAGTCCTGCTGCCCTAGACAGCCTCAGTGATAACCTAGACTTCCCCCCTGTGTATCTTTGTGTCTTGTGCGGGTGTTTACGCTCCCCCTCCCCTGTGTTCAGTTAAACCAGCACCAGCCCCTTGTCTTAGCCACGTGGCCGACCCGGGCATACCAAATACCACAGTCCCCCCCCCTGTT
>JAGKTI010004008.1:27449-53177 GCA_018397915.1 Birgus latro | reverse complement strand
AACTGTAAATTTATTAATTACAAGCAAATAAATTTACGTTACATGACTCCAATTCAAATCAACGGAAGGAAATGCACTCACTCACTCAGACAAACAGCTAAATATCTCAAAAGCTTAAGCCTAGGAAAACAAGAAAATACTAATCGGTATGGATGAGACCGAGCTGCTGCGACGATCACCAAGGATTGGTGGGAGCTTTCGGGACACACGCCAACACAAGCTGAGATCTGAAATCGCTAAGAAATCACTCAAGCCTTTAGAGGCGTACCGCGTCTACAGACAGACTGAGCTCTCATTTGAATACATAGTGCGACGTGCGCGGGGAAGAGGGCACGGCCAGCGTGTAACGGCTCAGAGCGGAACCGACAATTCAAAAATTATCGCTCAGAGGAACGCACCGCCCGCACATAAAAACAATTACTCGCAGTAGAATGAGAAAGTTTTGACAACTTGAGCGAATACAAGCACGCGAGCAGACGGTTTGAAAGAATGAGTGAACATCGTACATTTCATAATAATTCGTTCCTCCCGCAAAATCAATCGATGTCACGATTTACTTAACATGATGTTACGATGTAGAAAATTCGTGACAATATTTAGTCAGAGAATGACAGGAGAGCCGAAGCCAGAGAGTAGAGAATTCAGAAGAATCAAGTTCAGGAACACGAGAGCAAGATAGATCATTGCGTACGTATACAAAACAGTCACCTTTGGCTCTGAAATGAGAATAGAGAAAGCAAGAGGATACAGAAAAGGGTTTGCTGTCAGTTGTCTCAGACAGCTGAGTCTCAGAAAGAAAGAGAAGGTGAGGTTTAGAGGAGAAGAGGTGGTGCTCAACAGAGCGAAAGTTAGAGGAAAGGCCGCGAATGTTACAGAAATGAAGAAGGAGTGAGTCAGACAGTGGTTCCAGGCAGCTCCGAAAGTCATCACCGGGAGAGGGGCGGATGGTGGGGGCATTTATGGTCCCCCCCCGGGGACTCCGAGGCACGATTTTCAGTAGCCATTTTTTAAATTTTTTGAAAAGGAAGTGTAGTGTGTAGCGTGTATGTAGTTTGGTGTTGACAGTTAAAGAAACTTGTACTGGAGAGCATGCTGGTCTACTCTCTGTGTTACTGAGACACTGAAAAATTTCAGCAAAGGGGGATGGTCAGGAACAAGTCCTGAGGGCTGATGAAACGGGAGCTCCAGCTCTCCCTGTCATCAGCTTTCCATCCTCCTTGGGAGTATTGCCCTGCTCGACTGGTGCTACAGTCTCCTCACCGGTCATAAAATGCTACACGCTCCAATCCAAAAAGGCCGACGCATGCAAGCATGTTGCAGCCTTCAAAAACTAAACGAAACGAAACGTTGGCGGGTCTTCTGGTAGATCAGTAAAGTCTGATATGAAATTCAAATCCTTAAACTGTTACCTGCCCCAGTGGGGATTTGAACCCAGGTCCTGTAGAACTGCAGGCCACCTCTCTACCGATTGAGGGGGATGTGTGAGCTGCAGACAGGGTGACATGGAAGCAGTTCACTTGTGGTCATCTCTTATGGAATTAGGGTGTCTGGCAATAGAAAGTTAATTAATCTGACAGGCAGGACTATAGAGATCAAATTATCTATTTCAATTTACTGATGTATTTTTCTCTTTCTCTCTTACTTTATTCTTGCTATTTCCAAACAATTTCCCTGATTTTTGAGGAGACCTCTCATATTGTCCGGCTAAATAAAGAACGTACTGCACTATATCGTGGTACAGCAGCAGTTGGGTGGCTACCATGGCCCTTGGGAGGTACAGTAAGTGAAGAGTGGCTAAAAGCTTGGAAATTATGGTACGTTTAACCCGACAATGATTCGTAACTCCTTTCTGCTCAGTTGATGGCCAACTACTGTCAGATTGGGGGTTGATTCTTCTAGTAACCAATGGCTGCAGAGGAAACACAACAATAGTGTGTATGGGCCAGGCTGTAAGCCTCACAGGAGGTACAATTTACAATAGTTTTACAGTGACTCAGGGCACATAAACTACCTTACAAGGAATCAGCCTGGCAGGCATTTAGGAATCCCCATATCTGGGGTTGGCCAGTGTACAGCTGATGTTTTCTATGGATTGGAAGCCAAACCAAGTGCCAAAATCAGCTGATTACTTCACAACAGTTGCTGGAAATTGTTGAGAAAGAGGAAAATTGAGATGTGTAATAATACTTGTACAAATATGAGTTTCAGCTTCGACACTAAGTACAGTCACTTAGAAGAAGGATCATCGAGTGACTTTACTTGTGGCTGAATGCTTTCTGCCTAAGAGTAATGATGGTGTGGCTGCTTACCAAGCTTGTAGCCGCACTTCAGTCTCAAGGCAGTACCTCTCAGGGTTGCTAGACACTCATCTACTATCAAACACCTAATTTTATTCAATCATCTAAAAACACAACTTAAAAAGCTGTATTCTGTGATAATCTACTCACCCACAAACAAACAAAACCAGCATGTAACAAAACATAAAAAATTGGAAATAAGAAAATAAATGATATATAAACAAAATCTGTCAGGGAATTAAGAACTTCTACCTATCTATCACTCCACGGCCAGACACCTTAACTCTGAAAGGAAAGTCGCAAACAAATCCCCTCCATGCCATTCTGTCCACTGCCATCAGGCTGCCCTTTGTCTAACTCACAACCCCCTCTCTTAGTAAACACACGATGGACACACATGGTAAATGCACACACACACACAAAATTGATGGTAAATATGAATTAAGAAAAAAAAAATGGTAAGTGTATACAATAAAAGAATGGTAAATATATACAATAAAAACAATGGTACATATACACACAAAAATGGTAAATATGCACAATAACAAAAATGTTCTGGAAAGGGGTAAAGACAGCTCGACAGGGTGGCAAAGAAGTTAGTTTGGAAGTTAAAGATTACTAGTGGAGAAGGAAGAAAAAGTGAACAGATGGAAAGAACCCATGGCTGGGAGAAGGCGGGATGTGGGAAGAGAGGAAGAAATTAGTAGGATGGAAGTTGTGGAAGCAATGAAGAAAGTTAAAATGGGGAAAGCTCCAGGAATTGATGGAGTATGCAGTGAAATGCTGAAGTATGGGGGAGAGATAGTAACAGAAAGGATGTGAAAGGTGTGCTGATTGGCCTGGGAGGAAGGTAGAGTCCTGGAGGAATGGAAGTCAGGTATAATTATTCCCCTGTACAAAGGAAAAGGGGAAAAAGAAGTGTGTGGTAATCATATGGACATTTGCCTCTTAGTGTAATAGGAAAAGTATATGGTAGGATATTTATTGACAGAATATGGGAAATAATAGAGGAATTAGTTGGAGAAGAACAGGGAGGGTTTAGGAAGGGAAGAGGTTGTGTAGATCAGATATTCATTCTTAGATCTTTAGCGGAAAAGTTTCTAGAGAAGGGAAAGAAGGTGCATGCAGCCTTCATGGATTTGGAGAAAGCATATGACAGGGTGGATAGACAAAGATTGTGGACAGTACTAAGAATATATGGAGTAGATGGGAAGTTGTTGAAGGTCATAAAGAGTGAGTATGAGGGTGCTAAGGCTGCAGTGCATGTGGATGGTGAACAGAGTGAATTTTTCCATATGAAGGTTGGGCTGAAACAAGGATGTGTGGTTGTTCAATCTCTATATGGATGAGGTTATAAAAGAGATACAAGGTAGGGCAGTGGATGTTGGAGCAGCACAAGTGAGAGAGAGGGCAGTGTTTGGAAACTCTCTGTACTGTTGTTTGCAGATGATACTGTGTTGTTGAGCGAAGATGAAGGGGAGCTGAAAGGCTTGGTAGATGAGTTTGGGAGAGTGTGTAAGAAACGGAATCTAAAGGTGAATGTAGGGAAGAGTAAAGTGATGGTCTTCAAGAGAAGTGAAGTCAGTGAATATACAGTGAGATTGGATGGGGAGGAGATGAAGAATGTGAGTGCATTTAAGTACGGATTGTGTGATGAATAAGGATGGAAGTTTAGAGGGTGAAGTGCTTGAAAGGGTGCAGCAGGGAAGAAAGGTTGCTGGTTCCTTGAAAGCAGTGATAAGAAACAGGGAAGTGAGCAGGGAAGTGGAAAAGCTGCTGCATGACAATATTGTGATACCAACTCCAACGTATGGAAGTGAAGCTTGGACCCTGTTGGAGGGACAGAAGTCAAGAGTGCGAGCAGTGGAAATGAGTTATTTGAGAGGAGCATGTGGAGTCACATGGAGAGAGAGACTGACAAATGAGGAAGTGAAGGAGCATTGTGGTGTGGATGTAATAGGAAGCGTTAGGAGAAACACATCAAGGTGGTTTGGCCATGTGGAGAGGATGGAGAGTGAGAGACTGACGAGAAGAGTGTATGTGAGTGAGGTGGAGGGGGCGGAGGAGGCCAAGGATATGGAGGGATGGAGTGGAGAAGTATATGAGAGAGGGGGGTGTGAGCTGGGAGCAGGGCAGTGAAATGACAGGGGACAGAGCAACATGGAGGTGATTTGTTTGTGGGCACTCCTTACAGGATTGAGGCGTCTGGCAACAGACAGATAGACAAATAGGCAGAAAAACTTAATGGTATACTGTATATACAAAACAAAGCCTCTTATGTTTTAAATATGCATTTTGTACTATACTCTTATTACTGTAATTTGGCCTAAAACTGCCACATCTCCATTGTCATTGCTGAGCTATAACAATAGATTAGACTAGAATATGATGGTAGTCACAAAGAAGTGCTATGGAAAGGATGCACAGCCGTATTAGCCCAGTTCTGCCAACGAATTACCGTACAAGAAACAAGCTGAAAAAGAGTAAATATCTACACCAAGTCAAGGTAAAATAGTATAGAGTTCTCTCACCCATGAAGACTTACCTAGAAAGTCAAAGGGGAATTACACAGAAACCTCTTGTCTTGACTATACTAGTGATGTGATGAGAAAGGAGATTGAGATGGTTTGGGCATGCGGAGAAGATGGATGATGACAGCTGGGTGTGGAGGGTAAGAGGCGTGAATGCTGTGGGTACAGCTGACAAGAGGCAGACCAAAAAGGACCTGGGACAAGGTCACAGAGTGTGACCTCAGGGATAAGGGACAAAAAAGAAAGGCTGCAAAAAATTTAGTAGTAAGCTGCCATTGGGTAACCACAACTGACATATCCCGGTATGCATGCTGGAACTTTTACAAACAGAATGAAATGAAATGAAACCTCTTTAAGTAAAATGTCACACAATACACTAAAAACACCTTTAAGGCAGACTAACCAGGGGGATGGGTGTCAGTTAATACAGGGTGTCCATAACAAAACACTGCACCAGAATTCAGTTTACCTGCATACTACAGTAATTCAGTTTTCACTATCTAAAAAAGTTTCAATATATCAGGTTACCTGTATACTGATTCAGTTTTTACTATTGTATTAAAAAAGTTTACAGGTGTTTCATACTGAATTTGGAGCAAAACAGAAGGCATGTAAACAAACAGCAGATAGAGTTTACACCCATGCTTGCCTGCCTTGCTTACAGTTCTGTATAACTGCTCTGCATATGTTCGTCTCACTTCACCAGTCTACCCTAACACACTGCATCTGGATGACAGATTTGTTACGTCTTTCTGGCTTTCTACCAAGGATTTATAGAACTCTGAGAGGGGTCTTTCGTACTAAAGTGATCTACCAAGGATGTCTTTCTCCTTCAAAATGTCTTCCCTAACCTAACAACTGTCAGGAAATCACAAGCAAAAATATGTTGACAAATGACATCCCTGGACTCAAATGATTAAAGGTGTATTACCAAATGTATGAGGCATTTGGCTTGAGGATGCACAGTAGGATGCCACAGCTGTCCCACATACTGTAGCTACTATGATCTGTATATACTGTATTAGCTTATTTTTATTCCTGATTTTTTTTCCATTTCCCTTCACTTCTTTGGCAATACCATACTCATATTCTTTTTTTAATTAATCCTTCTTGTTAATTCCTCACTTTGGTCCACTGCCTCATACTTTCTTGAATTTCTTTTGGTCTGGTGTCTCCATGTATTGCCAGGCCCTATGTTTCTTTGTCTTCCTTTGTTGCTTTATTCAAATTATTTAGTTCTGTATGCTCTAGGTCTTGACTACTGAAACTTTTACTTGGTATGTGTTTCTCCTCTGTCTCTGAATATCCTCCACCTCATCTCAACACTGGATTCATTTTCAATCTCTTCTACCCATTTTGCAGAAAACTTTCACATCACCATAGTTTCCTGTCATACAAGTATCTTCTCTGTTTGCTATATATCCTTAGTGTGTAACCCTTGAAAGTAAGATATATCAATGGCATCTACCATATCTTCCTCATATCAAAGCATGATGTAGTAGGCTTGGTTCCTCTACCTCTAGTGGACTGGCTTACATGTTGATATAAGTAGCAATCCCTCAGTCTCAATAAAGGGGAACTCATTGCTCTTACTAGCAACTGGTGTAGCTAGTCCAATCATACCAGCTGACTGTATTGTAATTAATGTCATCCATAATTAGCATTTGTGAGTGATCTGCTTCTGGGACACTTTGTATCAAATCTCTTAATTTCTATCTATCTATCTATCTATTGCCAGACGCCATAATCCTGTAAGGGGTGGCCATTTGACTTTGAGTTATCTGTTTTACAGGGAGGGGCACTAACCCTCCACCAACCCACTTGTTGACACGTAGGGAGCACGTATGGTTTGGTTATATGGTTACCACCCAGCGTTGTAAATGGTTTCTTGGCTTACAGGAAACCATTTGGCTTGTCACTCAATGTAAAGCCACCTGTAAAAGAAAGAAAAGCAATAAGAAGTGACAGGAAAGATAGGAAAAATAGGAAGAGAGGAGGGCAGGCACAGAAAAAGAATGATAAAGGCTAAGGAAGATGTAGGCAGCACTACATCAAGTGAGTGGATGATGGTCGCCACCACCTACCACTTAATTTCTATCTATCTATCTATTGCCTGACGCCATAATCCCGTAAGGGGTGGCCATTTGACTTTGAGTTATTTGTTTTAAGGGGAGGCGCACTAACCCTCCACCAACCCACTTGTTGATACGTAGGGAGCATGTATGGTTTGGTTATATGGTTACCACCCAGCGTTGTAAATGGTTTCTTGGCTTACAGGAAACCATTTGGCTTGTCACTCAATGTAAAGCCACCTGTAAAGGAAAGAAAAGCAATAAGAAGTGACAGGAAAGATGGGAGAAACAGGAAGAGAGGAGGGCAGGCACAGAAAAATAATAATAAAGGGTAAGGAAGAAGTAGGCAGCACTACATCAAGTGAGTGGATGATGGTCGCCACCTTTTACCTGAATTTTGTCGTTGTTTTAGTGCAACCTCTCCACACCCACTTCACAAGGGTGACCAATATTCAAGCAGAGAAAGCATGTGACTATTGTAAATTATAGCTAACTGCTCATAAGAGAAGTTACAGATTCTGTACAATAATCCAAGTTTCTTTAAGGCGGGTTTACCATTGATCTAACGTGAAAGGTCCAACCAAGGACATTGTTAAGCAAAACACTGAGAATTTCATACTGTAGTTTTAAACAGGAATATTGGTTATACTGAAGGTAATACAGGACTCAAGCAATATCTGCCTATTAGCAAGCTGGACTTACAGTCAGGCCTCATTTTATGATTGTTCACTGTGCAATACAGTGAAAGCTCGATCATCCAGGCTCAGACTATCCAGCCCTCGGATTAATCGGGCCGTGACTGACTGATTAATTGGTACGATAATTCATAAAATTAACCGTACGATAGCTCCAGTTTAAACAGAAAGCACCGTGGTTGCTAGCGACCGAGCTACGAGTAAACGAGCGAGAGTCTACCCCCCACTCACACTTCTCGCTCACGACCCGCCTTGTTTGACTCGGTCACTCACGTGTACGACATTCACCATGGCTAGTTCACCTGTTACCTCCGCTGATTTACCAGTATGGCCGTGGTTTATTTTTATATTTGTGATGTTGGTGATGCCCTTCATCATTATATCCATGGCTCCACCACCAACAAAGAGGAAAAGAACTGTCCTGACGCTGCAACAGAAGCTGGAAATGATTTAAAAACGTGAATCTGGTTGGAGTATCAAGCGCTGCTCAGAGTTCTACGGAATAGGCAAGCAAACTGTGTCTGACATTCGAAAATCCAAGGCAAAACTAATGGAATTCTCTGGTAAGACAGCCATTGACTGTAAAGTGAGTGGGTCGTCGGCTGCCAGGAAAACCATGAAAATTGCAGTGGATGATCGTCTAGAAGATACAGTGTATAAGTGGTCTGTTCAGCAACGGAGTGTCGGCGTTATGGTACAGGGTGCAGAGATTAAGTCTGCTGCAGAGAAGCTAGCTCACCATATCAGCATTCAGGATTTCAAGGCATCTGATGGTTGGCTTTCTCGTTTCAAAGCAAGGCATGCTATGGTAAACTGACGTGTGTTTGGCGAGTCTCTGGATGCAGATACATCACAAATTCAGCTGTTTCGGGAGAAATTGCTGAAGCTTATACAAGACGAAGGTCTTCTTCTCTCCCAGGTATATAACGCTAACGAGACTGGTTTATTCTACAGGTCATTGCCCTTGAACACACTTGCACAACGCCATGAAGAGTCTGTTCCTGGACGCAAAATTTCCAAAGATCGTGTGTCTGTGTTGTGCTGTGCAAGTGCCGATGGTCTGCACCAGTTGAAGCTGCTCGTGGTTGGTAAGGCTCGTCGCCCACGCTGTCTCCGCACCTGTATGGACCTGTTTTGTACGACTTCTCCAAGAAAGCCTGGTTCAACGTGGCGATTTTTAAGAAGTGGTTCTTTAATCATTTCATCCCTGAGGTGCGAAGATTTCAACAGGAAGTGCTGAATATTGCACCAGCTCGTGTACGAGCAATTCTCCTGCTTGATAACACCCCTGCTCATCCTGGCGTTTCTGAACTCGTGAGCGATGATGGACAAATCAGGTGCATCATGCTGCCTCCCAACACAACACCAGCTATCCAGCCTATGGATCAAGGCATCATATGTGCAGCCAAGCAACTCTACCAACAACGATTCCTTGAAGAGGTAAGTTTTAATTCATCGTATGTGTCATTAACTCCTTCAGTACAAGAAAAGCTTTTCTTTTGGTAAACATACGTTTTATCAGAGGCAGTAAAATCACCTTACCAAATCAATTTTTCCAGTCTGTATTTTGTGATTTTTTTCTGGGGCGGTAAAATGTTTCATGATAAATATGTTTCCCCGTCAACTCGTTTGACTCGTCAGCCTAACGGTGGAAGTGACTGCCACCTAGTGTTTTACTACAGCTAACCAAACCTAGTTTAACTGTACCTAATAATTTACCCAAACTTAACCTAGCATCCAGTTGAGAAACAAAAATCACCTTTGAGTACGTTTAGTAAGACAGACAATTGTAGGTATGTGCACGTGATGGTAAAAATGGTAAATGTGTTCCTTATTGCAGTTTCCTATTTTTGGTGTACAGTAAAACCTCGATATAACGGACTTCAGTAGACCGGACTCCACTTAATTTCACTTCTCTTAAATCTCTTCCTCCTGACTGGCACAGCCTGAACTCTTGTATATACATCCCACTGGTATCTTGTCTGCTTTTTTCAAACTGACGGTAACCAATGAGGATTCCCAAAACTGTGATGGAATTGTTTTATTTGCATCAACATCCTTTTTTGTGTACATAATTATATATACTGGTGCCTCTCCCACAAGTAAGTTCAAATTGACAGCATTAGTGTCATCCCTGCAGCTCTATTTCTGATTCTGTTACTGTAATTCACAATCAGCAATTCTAAGTTTTACCTCCAATAGTTATATCTAGTTTTTGGTAATCCTTCAATAGATATAGAACCACCTCGTAAAAATTATCCTTTTATTTTTTTTTTCTTATCTACCTTTTGATTGGTTCAGTGACTACGCAGAGGTTTACAGAAGTGCGTTTTCGGGTATGAGGAGGATCCATCAATAAACAAGAATATAATTATATACTGTACTGTACAGGACAGACTAGGTTAGGTTATGATAAGTTTGGTTAAGTTAGGATAAATACAGTTAGGTTAGGTGGTGAAAGTTAGGATAAATACAGATGGAGTGTGTGGTGAAATGCTAAAGCATGTGGGAGAGATAGTAATAGAATGGATGTGGAAGGTGTGCAGTTTGGCTTGGGAGGAGGGTAGAGTCCCGGAGGATTGGAAGTCAGGTATAATTATTCCTCTGTACAAAGGAAAAGGAGAAAAAGCAGTGTGTGGTAATCATAGGGGCATTTGCCTTCTCAGTGTAATAGGAAAAATATATGGTAGGATACTTATTGACAGAGTTAGGGAAATTACTGAGGAATTAGTTGGAGAAGAACAAGGAGGTTTTAGGAAGGGAAGAGGTTGTGTTGACCAGATATTCATTCTTAGATCCTTAGTGGAAAAGTTTCTAGAGAAGGGCAAGAAGTTGTATGCAGCCTTCATGGATCTGGAGAAAGCATATGACAGGGTGGATAGACAAGGTTTGTGGAAGTATTAAGAATATATGGAGTGGATGGGAAGTTGCTGAAGGCAGTGAAGAGTATGTATGAGGGTGCTAAGGCTGCAGTGCGTGTGGATGGCAAACTGAGTGAATCTTTCCATTTGAAGGTTGGATTGAAACAAGGATGTGTCATGTCTCCATGGTTGTTCAATCTGTATATGGATGGGGTTATAAAAGAGATACAAGGTCGGGCAGTGGATGTTGGAGTGGCCCTAGTGAGAGAGGGCAGTGTGTGGAAACTCCCTGTACTGTTGTTTGCAGATGATACTGTGTTGTTGAGTGAAGACGAAGGGGAGCTGCAAGGCTTGGTAGATGAGTTTGGGAGAGTGTGTAAGAAACGGAATCTAAAGGTGAATGTGGGGAAGAGTAAAGTGATGGTCTTCGAGAGAAGTGAAGCCAGTGAGTATACAGTGAGATTGGATGGGAAGGATATGGAGAATGTGAGTGAATTTAAGTACTTGGGCAGTGTGATGAGTAAGGATGGTAGTCTGGAGGGTGAAGTGCTCGAAAGGGTGCAGCAGGGAAGGAAGGTTGCTGGTTCGTTGAAAGCAGTGATAAGAAACAGGGAGGTGAGCATGGAAGTGAAAAAGTTGTTACACGACAGTATTGTGATACCAACTCTGACATATGGAAGTGAAGCTTGGACCCTGTTGGAAGGACAGAAGTCAAGAGTGAGAGCAGTGGAAATGAGTTATTTGAGAGGAGCATGTGGAGTCACATGGAGAGACAGACTAGCAAATGAGGAAGTGAAGGAGCGTTGTGGTGTGGTTGAGGATGTGATGGGAAGCGTTAGGAGAAACACGTTAAGGTGGTCTGGGCATGTGGAGAGGATGGAGAGTGAAAGATTGACGAGGAGAGTGTATGTGAGTGAAGTGGAGGGGGCGAGAGGGAGGTGGAGGCCGAGGGGGAGATGGAGGGATGGAGTGGAGAGGTATATGAGAGAGGGGGGTGTGAGTTGGGAGCGTGGTAGTGAAATGGCAGGGGACAGAGTGACAAGGAGGCGATTTGTTTGTGGCCACCCCGTTCGGGATTGAGGCGTCTGGCAATAGATAGAGATAGATAGTTAGGTTAACCTGTGGATTGCGAGCCACAGCTCAGGCTGGGTAGCATCGCGTTGCGAGCCACAGCTCAGGCTGGGTAGCATCGTGTTGCGAGCCACAGCTCAGGCTGGGTAGAATCGCGTTGCGAGCCACAGCCCAGGCTGAGCAAACCTTCCAGCGGCCGTGTATCACTGCTAACTACTCCATCCCTACGCAAACTTATGCATGGCGCTACGCAAAAACGGAGAAAGATTTTTTCTTTTTCACCAGATGATGCCCTGGATGTTTATCTTCAAGTTTATAATGATTCTCCCCCCCCCATTATTTCTCTACACCGCTACGTAAACTTATGCATGGCGCTACACAAAGATGGATTTTTTTTTTTTTTAATTAGATGATGCCCCGGATGTTTATCTTCAAGTTTATAATAAACAAAAACAAAAACTAATTTTTTTTCTTACTTTTTCTTTGTACACCACAGGGTGGGATAAAAAAAAAGGTAGGTGCGCAATCCACGGGTTAAGATAAATAGGATTAGGTCAGGATAAATATGGTTAAGTTGGGTTGGGATGAACAGGGTTAGGTTAGGATGGGTCTGGATAAATAGGGTTAAGTTAGGATAAACAGGGTTAAGTTAGGATAAATAGGGTTACATTAGGATAAATAGGGTTGGGTTAGGATAAATAGTGTTGGGTTGGGTTGGGTTAGGATAAATAGGGCTGGGTTGGGTTAGGATAGGTTTGGATAAATAGGGTTTGTTAGGATGAATAGGGTTAAGTTGGGTTAGGATGAATAGAGTTAAGTTGGGTTGGGATGAATAGGGTTACGTTGGGTTGGGATGAACTGGGTTAGGTTAGGATAGGTTAGGATAAATAGGGTTGGGTTAGGTTAGGATAAATAGGGTTGGGTTAGGATAAATAGGATTGGGTTGGGTTAGGATAAATAGGGCTGGATTAGGTTAGGATAAATAGGGTTGGGTTAGATTAGGATAAATAGGGTTAGGTTAGGTTAGGATAAATAGGGTTAGGTTAGGTTAGGATAAATTGGGTTGGGTTGGGTTATGATAAATAGGGTTGGGTTAGGTTAGGATAAATAGGGTTGGGTTAGGTTTGGATAAATAGGGTTGGGTTAGATTAGAATAAATAGGGTGGGGTTAGGTTAGGATAAACAGGGTTGGGTTAGGTTAGGATAAACAGGGTTAGGTTAGGGTAAACAGGATTGGGTTAGGTAAGGTTAGGATAAATGGGATTGGGTTATGTTACAATAAATAGGGTTGGGTTGGGTTAGGTTAGGGTAAACAGGATTGGGTTAGGTAAGGTTAGGATAAATGGGATTGGGTTATGTTACAATAAATAGGGTTGGGTTGGGTTAAGTTAAATAAGAGTTGGGCTGTCATGAAAATTTTGATTAGGTTAGAATAAATAGGAACTGGTAAGGTTAATTTTGTTCAAATAATTGCATTAGGGACTGTAAACAAATGTCACTTTTTAAATAATTTTCACCACTTTTAAAAGTAATACAAAGCACTGACAAAATACTCAAAGAATCCCATGTAGAACTAAGAGAAAGACAAACCCAGAAGAAAACTACAAAATACTGTGGCCGTGTCTACTTATCTAGCTTTTTATGAACACTACATACTCTCACTTTGACTTCCTCCATCTTATTCAATAATGTAGTGGTACCCTCAGTGCTCACACCCACTTTAATGACAGTCAAACTAACTCACCTCCCTGCATTTGTGTGCCAACAAATCTTTCCTAATATCTACTAACATCTGTATAACATGGGATGCAGGCTAACAACATCTATGCTACTGGACTTACACTACACAAATATTCATCAGAAATTAATTATGTATAGGGTAATAGGTTGTTAGCACAGTACATGGTATACAGGCTAATAACATACTTTACTGTTAAAAATGATTAACATTATATTACAAGTGATGATTAAATAAATAAATATTCAAGGTCATGCTCACACTCTGGCATGCTCAATTTTGCTGATAAAAGGATACGTTATAACAAGCACTGAAGGCAAACTATACTGAGGGGATGCAAGCTAGTAATGTCTATTGTTAAAGTGATTACCCTTATAATACAGCTGATCCATTTATACCTATTAATAATTAAGGCTGTGCTCAGACCTCGGCGCATTCTGCCTTAATCATACGATCGTGATTAAATCCTGTCTGACTACGTGACAATCATCATGTACGCAGACGGGGAGAAGCTGAAGACTCCATGATAAACAAAGTTCTTCTCTTTTATTTCTCCTCGACTAATCTAAACTTTCCTCCATGCAGAAGCTAGCTGGTTCCTTCGGCAATATATCGCCCTGCTTTATAACCCTCGATTAGATTTATTAAGGCCCAATTTTCCTCATTACTCTCAACATTTACCATCGAAAACAAGGACATTTTCGTGCTGTCAACAAAATTTATATGCCATTTCACTCCGCCTAACGGGCGAAATATGCCTCAAAGGTATTTTATCCAGCTTCTGTAAGTCCTGAACTTACTTGGTGGATCGTGGAAAATTGTTTGCTTGTCTCTCGTGTGGCAGGATCTTCATTTTTGGTATCACTTTGGCCACCGTCTTCGTCCGCGGCAGCCATCTTGTTCGTGGTCCTCTCATTGGAGGATGCTTAAACTTAACTCCAACTACCATGTACTTTTAAAAAGGTCTCAAAACCCCCATTTTTTTCCAATTAATATTTTTTTGTTAATATTTCGCTATCAGAGATAACACTTTTTTATTACTTGGGACATTTAATTCATGGGAAAGTTACATCCCGTAGAATAACTAACTACCATATTATACTCCTAAATTTTATCTAAACCCCGAATTCCATCCACCAGTATTTGCAGTTTACATATTCATCACATCAAATGAAAATATATTGTGAAATCTGGGACATTTAATTCATGGGGAAAGTCTGAGCATGATTTAACAAACCCTATTTTCCACTAATTATTAATCTTCCTAGTAACTCTTAGCCTAGTAGTTGCAAAGCTTTTCTATAATATGGCACAATCAATTCTTGCTAAAATAATCTGATGGTAGATATAATGGTTTTAACGCTTAATAGGTCAAAATATAAATTATAGGAACCTTCCCAACGCTGTTGTTGTTATTGTACAGCAGACGACAAGCAGCTCGGAGGCGTCCTGAGCTGAAACATGGGTCTCAGTACAATTTTCCCTCTTATCTGACGTTTTATTTAAGTACTCGACGCCTGGTGGTCTAGTTGGTTGCGACACCTCAACCGAATATGGCCAATAAGGGTGTAAATCCGAGAGTTGGTTGGGGCGTTACACACCAACGCAGAAACAACCACGCATTGCCCAGTTATCTTACATTTGATGCAAGTACTGAGTGGTGTACTGGGTTAAGGGGATGCAGTTACGTGTGGCCCATAAAAATGAAGATCTGTGGGTTTATGGGTTGGAGAAAAAGTACATTATATCATAGGGGTAATAACCAGTTCCATTTTATCTCCTTTACCGGTAGTATGTTGGGGCCCGTGTCTAGGCTACCATAGTCCAGTACATTTAAGGGTAGACGACCAGCCTACTTCTCTTGATGGGATTATATGTTAGTAAAAGCTCCAATCGTCTCATTAACTTTCCTCTTATTGGCTACCTTCAACCTAGTTTCTCCACCTCACCATTGTATCTTTCTTTCTCTATAGCTGCTTCAGTGGTCACTGCTCCTCTGAACTACTGTACTTGCTTGCATCCCTCCACCATTACAATGGGCAAGCAGCACCTATCTAGCAACAAACTCTCATCTCTTTTCTGTCCAACTTGCTAATGCAAGTGTTAACCATCACTCCCAGACCTTCATGTATGCAACAGGTCAACTCTGGAATTTTCTCCCACTGTTTTTCCCACTCCCTACGATCTCCAGTCTTTTAAACGCAGCGTGTCCAGGCATCTCAAAATGAACGGATCTTGAATGTGGCTATTATCATGTTTTTGCTTTTTGTTGGAGGGATCAATTTGTAGGCCCCTGGCCTTTGGTTGCTCCTTCCTTCATTTTGTTTCATTTTTGAAGGCTCCAACATGCTTGCATGCGTCGGCCTTAGTCACCTAATGGTGGCTCTCCATGCTGCTTGATCTCTGGCAGCATTCCTGTTCAGTCCCTTAACCCTTAAGTCACACTTAATGCATTAAAAAAAAAAAATCACCTATTGGGAATGGAACCTATGCAAGGCCATCATTCCAAATGGGGTATTCAAACCACTACACCACCACCCACCATATTTAAGGGTAGATACCCAACCCACCTTCCATGATTGCATTATCGATAAACCTCCAATTACCTCTTAGGGTATAGAACCTATGCAAGGCTGTTGCTCCAGATGGGGCTTTCTAACCACTACACAATTTAACCCAGGGAGAGGGGAGACCGAGGATTTATATATATATATATATATATATATATATATATATATATATATATATACAATATTATATGGAGGGATGGTGAGTTAGAGGGAAGGCAGCCAAACAACAGAGAACTGAGTGACATGGAAGCAATTTGTTTGGCCACCCCTTGCAGGAGTAAGACATCTGGTGAGATAAAATACGGTATAAACTCCAATATTCCTCAACTCCCTCCCTCTTTCCTGAAAGAGAGATGATCAGCTGCAGGATATGGGCAGCTTCAACCTTAGTCCACTGGGTTCACATTTATAGGAACTTGGGGCTGCAACAACAAGAGAAACCTCTCCAAAGTTTTATAAAATTATGTGAAGTAGCAAGACTGAATATTCCCTCATCCAGTCCTTTATTATCCCACCAGGAGTATAGTGAACACATATGAGGGCTACCAGGTTAACATTCCACAATCCCCTTTATCCCCCCAAAAGAGGATGGTGGACTGCAGAATTGTGGCTTTGGACTGGGTTTTACACATTCAAATGAGCCTGCTACAGTACTATTACTACCACTACTACTAAGCTAAGTGCTCTGCTACTACTATGGTACTATAACTACAGTACATGGTATTACTATTGTCACCACCATCCCACCCTCTTTTTCCCCACCTACAGATGAAGGATTCATGCAAACATCACACAATGTGTGCCAAGCCAGAATGTTAATCAAAGGTCACTCACCACATCAGGGTTTTATTCTTTCCAAGCAAAGCTGAAATACACTGACAAAACACTGTGGCCTCTCTCCCTCTCACACTACCTCCATTCTAACTCACTGCTAAAAGGTGGGGCGATCTTCTTAAATACCCCAACTCTACCACTAGAACAACATGGAACATTCTTGAGCCTCAGAGATAACTCACATTTTCCCACATTAATGCACTTAAAAATAAACAATAACAATAATTACAAGAACTAATTCTAAATGCACAAACGCGAGAAAATCAAACAGATATGTCAAAATTTCTAGAATCACATCTCCAGATATAAACTACTAACCTAATCCCACAGCACAACACTGTCCCCCCTTCAAAACTGTGTTGTCCCCAACATCACCACCTAATCCTATATATGTACAAGTATATACATGATAATCCTCCAGCCTAGAGGGTCGTTGCCGTCGCCCGTGCTGTCTAGGTCCCACGGAGTCTGGAGTGCCCTCAGTTCCCAAACCATCTGCCAAGTTGTGCCTTCTAACAGCAGGGTTCTTAGCATCAAGCAAAGGATGGCTGACTACCCCTGTGCCCACACCGAGAAGACCTAGATTGCCAGAGTTGTCAATGATTCGTCACTCTTCTGGGCCCTTCTCTCATTTTCGGTGTCCAACAGGTCCTCGACTTTACTCCAGGTGTACCTTTCAGGTCGTGGTATCTCCACGGACAACTGGCATGGGTGATCTTCTGCCTGGTTCTTCTCTCCCTTTTGATCCTGTAGGTCACATCTGAAAGACAGTCCACCACCATATACTATCCTTCCTAGGGGCACTTTGGTTTGGCAGACTGGTCCTTCTTCTGGGGGTTGCAGAACGACACTCGGTCTACTGCCTTAAAACTGATGTGGCTACCTCTCGGGTCGTACCCATACTTCATGGCCTCACTGGAGAACTTGTGTCCCTTGAACATGATAGTGCAACTCATCCATTCTCTTCTCCAGACTTCAGGCAAACTCAAAGGATTCTTTTGGGAGACTTCCTCTGGGGGCCTTCCATTTAATGTGTCTACTGGCAGCTGCAATTCACACCCAAATGCCATCTTTGCCAGAAAGTATCAGGAGCCTTAGGACTGCAGACTTGTGAGCCAATAGCAGAGCAGGCAGCTTACAGTGCAACAATTTGGTGTCAGGAGTGGGATCGCCTGCTTGACACATCCACGAAGCCCACTCCTGACATCAAACTGTCACACCATCGGGTTCGTTGGTATGTTGAACATGACACACTGCCAAGCCTGAATGTTAATCAAAGACCACTCAACACTCCAGGGTCTTATTCCTTCCAGGAAATGCCCAGATACACTAGCAAAACACTATGGCTTCTCACACTACCTCTGTCCTAATACACACTGCTACATCTTAAATACTCCCAACTCTACCACTAGAACAACATAGAATATTCTAGAGCCTCGGAAAGAACTCACATTTTCCCACACATTAATGCACTTAAATGAGGCTATGACACACCTAATGTCTGACTTGGTTCGTACCTGACTAGGGTAAAAATAATCTTGTTTTTAATGCATCAAAGACTCAGTTCTTACACCTATCAACCCGACAAAATCTTCCACTAATGTTTAACAATGTCCAGCTCGGTCCTGCATCATCCATGAACATGCTTGGGGTTTCA
Source organism: Birgus latro (assembly GCA_018397915.1). NCBI lineage: Eukaryota > Metazoa > Arthropoda > Malacostraca > Decapoda > Coenobitidae > Birgus > Birgus latro. Next base: position 34,851 of record JAGKTI010004008.1, on the reverse strand, counting down.
TTAACTAGGGATTTATCTTGGAAAGAACATATTACATCTCTTGTGAAATCTGCTTCCAAGAGATTAGGTGTGCTAAGCCAACTCCGAACCTTCTTTACCCCTGCACAGTTGTTGACTTTATACACGGATTTTATTCGCTCATGTGGAGTACAACTCTCGTGTGGGAACGCTCCCCACATACAGCTCTTCTCAATAGGGTGGAGTCAAAGGCTTTTCATCTTATTAACTCTCCTCCTCTTACTGGCTCCCTTCAACCTCTGTCTCTTCGCCGCACTGTTGCATCTCTATCTCTTTTTCCATCGCTACTTCAACGGTCACTGTTCCTCTGAACTGTCTGCTTGCATCCCTCCACCTCTACGACGGGCATGTAGCACCCGTTTAGCAACAAACTCTCATCCCTTTTCTGTCCAACTCTCTAATGCAAGAGTTAACCGTTACTCCCAGTCCTTCATTTATGCAACAGGTCAACTCTGGAACTGTCTTCCTCTGTCTGTGTTTCCTACTTCCTATGATCTCCAGTCCTTCAAACGCAGTGTGTCCAGGCATCTCGAAATGAACAGATCTGGAATTTGGCTCTCTTTTGTATTGTTTTTCTTCTTTCTTGGAAGGAACAGTTTGTGGGCCCATGGCCTTTGGTTCCTTCTTCCTTGAATTAAAAAATAAATAAATAAATAACAACAATTACAAGAAGTAATTCCAACATTAAGAAAGAGAGAAAATCAATCAGACATGTCAAAATTTAAAGAATATCCTCACATCTCCAAATATAAATCACTAACCTATTCCCACAGCACAGCAATATGTTGGTGAAGGGTGAGAATTATAAAGGTAATAGTTTATTGCATATTATATACTAATCATATACTGTTCACTGTACGTACATAAAATACTGATATCATACACTGTTAATCTTCTGTCATCATTTTCATTTAACTCACAGTTAAAAATAAGTTTGGAATATAAGTATCATCATCATTCAACCCCTAATTCCCACTTAAAAATAAGGATGGACTATCAACAATTGTCATCATCATCACCACAACCTTTTTTCCCACCTATGGATGGGATCAAGTAGGAAAAGAAAGTATGAAAGAGGGGGAGCTATCAAGAGTGTACTCATACAGTAAATTCATTCATTATGTATTCTATCTATCTATCATCATCATTCACAAAACATTCTATCTACCATGTCTATCTATCATAATCACTAAGCTATCTATCTGTCTATACATCTATCCGTCATCCAATCTACTTTGCCTCATCAGAAGCACAGGGGCCCAGGGCTATACTACTCAGTCCCAACAATTAAGGTGAAGGTGACCAGCCTCACTCTTTCCTGAGTAGCATTATGTGAGCAATAAACCCCCAAGCATTCCTCAGATGCAAACCCTTATGAAGTCCATCCAGTTCAAGCACCTTAACCCACTAGATCCCTAGCATTAGGGGGAAAAAACTCAAGTGAAGTGTTACCTGGAGGAAGCACTACATTGAGTAAGTAGATGGATGGTTAAGTCTCCAAAACTTTTCAGAAATCATCATCATAATCAATCTACCTAAGTTTCCTGGCTCCTACCAAAAATTACTCATCAACTTCAATTTTTTCTTGGCCATCATTATCATCACCATCATCCTTTTCCTCTTCCTCCTCCTCATCACCATCATTATTTTCCTCCTCCTCATTATCATCATCTTTTTCCTACCACAATTAACATTACAGTTAAGTGCAAAATAAAGGAAATGAAAGCATACTGTACAGTCTGCCTTGATGCCTGGCATATAATAATAGGTGGAAAATATTATACTGTACAAGACTACACCATGTCCATCTTAACTTGGCGTGATTTTTGTCCTTTGGGAGCTCATTTCCTGTTGCTCAGTGACAGGATAATACTTTCTACATCCTTTCCATTGCACTTCTTTGTGACCAGCACCATCATCTATACTCAGTTTGTTTTCATCTAGATCCGTAACCCCTTTCAGTTCAGTTGATGGCCAAGTGTATTCAGACTGGGGCATAAATCTGGCTAGTAACCAAGGAGACTCACTGAATATCATAAAACCATGACTTAGTACTAAAGTTGTGGACTGGCTCAGTTCAGTTAGATGAAAACAAACCAGCAACACTGTTACTATCTTCATACAACTCAGAATTCAAGATGGACAGTAATTTAGACCAAGTTAAAGTGAACATAGCGTAGAATTTTTAACCTCCCTTATTACCAAAAAGTATGATAAATACCTGTTATTACAAAATTATTAGTTTATTGTATCATACAAGCAGTCTCAGGGTTTCTATCATACAAGTACATCTTATTATTTTTATCATACACGGAAATCTTTTCATCTTTATCGTACATGTAAATCATATTATCTTTATGGTACATGTAAGCCTTATTTTTATCATACAATTCTTTTCCTTTCTATCATACAGGAAATCCTCCATGAATTTTATCATATATGTAACCTTATCACTCTTATTTTGATTTGCATAATAATAATAATAACCATCTTTGGGTGACAAACGAGACAAATATACAATGGTAAACATATACTGTACTGAAATTAACCCCTTTAATCCTAGCATTCTTAGTGGCATGAGAGGCTTCTTAGCATCTCTTCGTTACTAATTCATTCTGCACATTACACTTCAGTATCTGGTTGAAGTAGCCACTGCAATCCCAGGCTTAACTGCATAGGAACCCCAGTGGACTGCAGGCAGATGATACCCTACTCCTGCAGTCCACTATCCTTCTGAGGAATGGGGAGTGAGATGAGGGATATTTGTATAACCAGACAGTGGAGCAGCACAGATGTATCCGTGCCATCACATTAAGGCGACCCTCTCCAGCACCAGCACTCTTTTGTGCTATTACTGTCAACTATGTCAATATGAAAGAAATACATATGGTATACAATTGAATGTTCAGGTGTAAGATACTAAATACATCACTAAGCGAGAGATGATATTCCCCAACACCTCTTCTTTACAGACTTATTCTACATATTACACATCAGTATCCTCTTGAACATCATCGTCATCCAGGCCTCACCACACGGTAATAGGTACCACCACAACTAGACCATCCAAACCACCACCACAACATGACCATCCAAACCACCACCACAACATGACCAACCCAACCACCACCACCACACTATATTAATTTAATCCACAATCTTTTGCATCAGTCATAATCAGGATATGCTTGTTCATAATCCCCTGTTATTGGAAAACTTCTTCATTACAAAAAATGAATAAAATAACAAGCATTTTCAAAATACAGAAGCATCACTGTTGCTTCTTTCACATAATTAAACATATTTCAGTGAAATAAAGCATAAGTTTGAGAAAAAATGATCTGTCACGCATGGGAGTAATTAGTGACTGGAACTTGAAGCTGATGCAAAAGAAAAAAAAAAAGGGGGGGGGGGGGGGCAATACTTGTGTGCTGTACTGACCAGTAAACAAAAACTAATTCTGACGACAGCTTGATCTATCTATCTATTGCCAGACGCCATAATCCCGTAAGGGGCGGCCATTTGACTTTGAGTTATTTGTTTTACGGGGAGGAGCACTAACCCTCCATGATTTACGAATATTTCTCATTACTAAATCAGGCTGTTCCAAAATTTCATAACCATTTCATTATCATCATCATCATCATCTCTCTCTCTTTCCCACTAAATCCTGTACATTCAACAGTAAATGATCAGCCTACATCCCTTGGTGACAAAACATGATTGAAAAACCTCCATCTGCCTCCTGGGGATGAATCTAGGCAAGGCCATCACACTGATCCGTTTCATTTAGTTTTGTTTATAAAGGCTTCACCATGTTTGCATGTGTCGGCCTTGGTCACCTAATGGCAGCTCTCCGCACTGCTTGATCTCTTGCAGCCTCTCTATTAAGTCTTTTATCCCAGTGGTCACACTCTACGACTTTGTCCCAGGTCTACTTCAGTCTGCCTCTTGCAACCCTACCCTCAACATTCACACCTCTCACCCTCCACACCCAACAATCATCTTCCATCTTCACCACATGTTCATTCTAACCACTACATTACCATACACTGAGATGCAATGTGCAAAATGAATTGCTAAGGAAAAGGAATTAGGGAATCACTTCAGCCACTTTGGAAATGGTGCTAAATTTCACACAATCTTGGCACTCTAATATCCATTCACAAATATACAGCAGAGGTATGAACTGTACATATTTAATACCAGGAAGAAGACCATGTACCATCTGATATAACAGTCCTGTACATATGTAATATCAGGGATAAGTACTGATTATGAATTACCAATATTGTACAAGTATATATGTATTACCAGAAATCACGTGTGTACAATTTTAAAAACCAGTCGTACATATGCAACAGCAGTAATAAGTAGTGTACAAATGTACTACCAGCAATAAGTACTGTTTCCATGTATCACCAGTACTGTCCACATGTATTATTGGCAATTATGAGAGCATGTACAATTTTAAACACCAGTTGAAAACCTGATATTAACCACTTCCCTCTCATCATGTAGTTTCTATTATACAGTACAGTAAGCTCTCATCTTTTGCAGTACTCAACCTTGCTGGGTCTATTTTTCTGCAGGCAAATGTCATCACAAAACACACTTAGGATGTATTCTGGGATAATTTCACAAAATCTGTTTCTCAATCATCTCAAAATACACCTGAAACAAGCAGATTCTGATGTCTGGCGATACTTGGGGGCACTACAAAGGGTCCTTGGGCTGTGGTACTGATGAGGCTAAAAGTGGGTGGAGTGGTGTGAAGCAACTGTGACATCTACCTGGGGGCCAAACCACCTCCTGTTTCTGTTTCTCTGCACCTCACCATAGGAAAGGACTCCAGCCTGACCTCAGCGAGACACTGTCTACCACAAGGGGGCAACGGTTCCCTACATGCTGTACTATATTGTACCAGTTGGATGGCCCCACTGAAGCATATGCATACTTTGGCTAATGGACCTGCTCAGGCCAACAGACGGGTTAAGCAACATTATGACTGAGAGAAACCCCCTTTCAAGGGTTTCATTACTTTGTAGAAATAAACTTCACACAGGTGTGTAGGTAATATAACCCCTGCAAAAGATGAGGGTTTACTGTAGACGTGGAACACATGGGGATACAGGGTGTCCCGGGAGGAAAGGGCCAAACCTTAGAAAAGACTGATGATGGAATTCTAAGTACAAAATGCTACACCAATGTGGGTCAAAATCTCAACCATAACAAGAGGGAATTCTAAGTAAAAAATGCTAAATTAGTTTGGGTCCAAATGTGAACCATTATGAAGCTAGAGTTGCTGATGATGATTTGTGTGCATACAAGGTGGTGTCCTAGGAGGATTGGGCATAACTCTGGGAAATGATACATGAAGGAGTTCTAAATACAAAATGCTATATCAATAAGAGATCCAAGTCCCGACCATTACGAAGGAAGAGTTACTGATTACCTTAGGGGTGAAAATAATTTCCCTTATAGTAATGTCTGTAACAATACAAAGTTAATACAGTGTACATTGTGGTGGGCATTATAACTTATACCTTACACCACAACCTTCATGTACAGGCTTGTATCCTAAGTGGCTTTGGGGATTTCTTCTGAACACCTCTTCCTTGGCTACTTATTCTATACTATACACCTTCATATCCTCTTGTACGATGTATGAAAATAATAATAATAATCCCATGTTATCCTTGTCACTGTGTTGGGACCTGTAATATTAAGGGCAGATGATCAGCCTATTTCTCTGGTGGCATTGCATGGCTGAATACACCTTTCACCTCTCTGACCCTGAACCTATGCTAGACTGTCATTCTGATGGGGGCATTGTAACCATTACACCACCAGATGCCTTTTGTGTCCATGTTTAAATGTTTCAAATAACACAGACAAGAATGCTAACAGTCTTTCTATATATCTAAAGCAAGGTGCCTTAATCCCATAAAGAGTGACCACAAACAAATTGCCTCCATGTTGCCCTGTCCCCTACAATTTTGCTGCCCTCCCCCCAACTCAATTACCTCTTCACTCCATCCCTCAATCTCAACCTCGGTCTCACGCTCCCCCTCCCCCTCACTCACATACCTGCATTATAAGTTGGTAAGGAAGATGTGTACAAAGCCTCCTATGCCAGCTATAATACAGGCCTCATGAACCCCTTTAGTAATAATGTGACAGCTAATTACAGTGTGCATTTGTCCATGCTAATACTCTTACATTTTACTCAGGTCAACAGAGTGTCTTGGTACTGAATTAACCCACTGAGCCCAGATGTGCCCTGTACAATTTATTCTGCCATCACTGACAATTTATTCTGCTTGGGACAGTACATTCCACTGATAAAACACTTTACTTGGCTACAATTATCTTGTCAATCAACAAGAACATTGGCAAAATTCACAGTGTTCAAGTCTGGCATGTGTGTTAGTAAAGGTGAGACAAAATGAAGACAGATTTGCTTCAGGTTCATGACTGAGGGGATCAAGAGACAAAAGACTCTTGCATATCACTTCAAAAACAACCTTATATCAAAATAACAGCAACTTTCTGAAAAAAAAAAGTAAATTCCTGAAAAACTAAACTAAAGTAAGTGGATAATAGGTGGTGTTCCTCATCTACACAATACACCTTCATATCCTCTTGTATGTTATAGGAAAATAATAATAATAATAATAATAATAATAATAATAATAATAATAATAATACCATAGACAGATAATGGGAACAATGGAAATAATTTTAAACAACACAGCAAAGGAAACAATTTAAACAAAGCAATTTAAATGAGGAGCGCTTCTGGGACCCAGGCAAATATAAAATGTGATCTTGGTAGACAGCAGGCTTATGTCACACATCTCTTCACACACATCTTTCTTCTGGGGGACAGGGAAGTAGCTGTGAGTCATGTGTATAACCAGGCCACTGGGCTGCTTGGTTACAGTAATGACACCACATACACTGCCCCTCTCCAGCACCTAAACCAGGAATTACTGTACTAAACTTTGTGACCCCAAGATGTGATATTTCAAAACACAACCCTAAATTAAAATAAGAACTTACTCTACAATTTTATACAATATGAGATTATCAATTATTAGTTACAACACTGAATAAAAATCTTCTGCATGTTTCATTTTGTTTATAAGGCTCCAACATGTTTGTATGTGTTGGCCTTGGTCACCTACTGGTGACTCTCCATGTTCCACAACCTCTAGCAGCCTCTCTATTCAGTCCCTCATCTCTGAGGTCACACTCTATGGCCTCATCCCAAGTCTTTTTCCATCTGCCTCTTGCAATGCTATGGAGATCATTCTGATTTATGTAACTGGTTGAGGTTCTTCCATTATCATCATCATCATCACCAACACCACCACCACCA
>JAGKTI010004008.1:0-12494 GCA_018397915.1 Birgus latro | reverse complement strand
GTTTGTTTCTTGCTCTAGCTTCTTTATTTCTTTGTCCTCCACCTCAGGAATTACTTTCACTGTGAATTTCGTCATTGGAGAGACCACGGGGCAACATGTCTACTGGCCAGGTCACTGCTAACAGGCGAATTGCTGAGTGGGGGGGGAGGGGGGGTCAGGTGTGGCCAGGCAGTATCCCAACTTGACAGCAGATAGAGGAAGGTCTCCCACATATGCCTACCAAAAATCACCAGTGAAACTTGAAAACTGTGCAAATTATGAACCTTGCAATTGTGCAACGTACTTGTACGTCGATGGGTCTAGCTGTGACAAAATGTTGCGACGTACCTATACATCAACGGGATGCCTCGGGTTAAATTGCAACTTCAGCATTCCATATGACATAGTTAACAGTAATGAAAGTTACAAAAAGAGCCTTACCTATAAAAAGGGAAACTTCCACAACCTAAAGAGATACTTCTTAGAAATAGATTGGGAAAAAGGGCTTAGAGGACAAGATTTAAATGTTATATATAGAAAATTCTGTGAACTTTATGAAATAGGGGAGTCCAAAATTACATCCCTTGGCACAAAGAAGCAGAAATGACAATAAAGAAATGGTTTAATAAAGAATGTAAAAAAATCAAAAGAAAAAAAGACTTGCTGTGGAATAGATACAGAAGACACAATAGTGAGAGGGCATATAACAACTATAAACAGGCAAGAAACGAATACACAAGAAAAAGGAGCGAAGCCCCAAAACAGTTTGAGGAGGACATCATTAACAAAAGTTGTGATCAACCGAAGCTATTTTACAGCTACATCCGAAGCAAAACCAAAGTAAAAGAAAAAATACAATCCATTATGGATGAAGAGATCCTCTATACACAAGAGAAAGATATTTGTGAAGCACTAAATAAGAATTTCCAATCAGTCTTTACAAAAGAAAATAATTTTGAGTGGGATGATACGGAACATGCATGTCCAAACATATTACCAGATATACAAATATCAGAAAAAGAAATACAGGAGTTAAGTAAATTAGATAAAGGAAAAGCAAATGGTCCAGATGAAATTTCATGTTGGGTGCAACATGAATGTGCAAAGGAGTTAAATTGACCATTATATTTAACATTCAGGGAATCATTGGGTCAAGGTAAACTACCTGATATTTGGAAGAAAGCAAACATTGTCCCCTTATTTAAGAAAGTGAATAGACAAAATCCACTCAACTACCGAACAGTATCACTAACCACTGTTGTAAGATACTGGAAAAGCTTTTAAGAAAAGTTTAGGTAAACCATCTAGAAGAACACAATATGATAACAGAAAGGCAATTTGGTTTCAGAAAGGGAAAATCGTGTTACTAATCTATTAAGCTAATATGACAGAGTTGCAGAAACAATACAGAAAAGAGAAGGATGGGTGGACAGTATCTATCTAGATTTCAAGAAAGCATTTGAGAAAGTACTGCATCAAAGACTCTTATGGAAACTGTACCATCAAGGAGGACTCCGAGGCAAACTGTACTGTTGGATGCAAGATTTTCTGAGGAAAAGGGAAATGAGAACAGTACTAAGAGGAAACTACTCATCATGGAGGGAGGTGACTAGCACAGTTCCACAAGGCTCAGTGCTGGCACCAATTATGTTTTTAATGTATATAAATGACATAGCTAGTAATACTGGAAATGAAAGCTATTTAAATATGTTTGCGGATGATGCAGAAATACAAAGGAGACTTACTAACACAAACTCTTGTAAAGAACTACAAGAAGAATTAAACTTCATGAATGGAGTAATAAATGGCCAATGGAATTCAGTGTGGACAAGTGTCATGTAATCAAGTTTGGTAAAAGTGGGAAACGACCAGACTGAGATTATAAGTTAGGAAGTAAAACCCTAGACATATCAGAAAGAGATAAGGACTTAGGTGTGATTATCAATAACAGACTATCTCCGGCTGACCACATAAATGAGAAGGTACAGAACATGTATACACTGCTTGCAAATATGAGAATAGCATTCAAATACATAAATGAAGATATGCTGAGGAATATAATAACATCCTTCATTAGACCAACCCTGGCATATGCATCAGTAGTCTGGAATCCTCATCTCAAGGAACACATAGATAAGATTGAAAAAGTTCAAAGGGCCACTACAAGATGGGTACCAGGCTTAAGGGATCTAAGCCATGAGGAAAGACTAGAAAAACTGAATCTGCCAATACTACAGGACAGAAGGAAAAGAGGAGACACGATTATACTATATAAATGTATATCAGGAAGGAGAAAATAGACATAAATGAATATATAACCTAAAGGGAAGTATCAGCAAGAGGACACTGCAAAAAAAACTGAATAAAAAGAGAGGTGATAAAGATGTAAGGAAATTTAGTTTCCCAAATAGAGCAATTGATCAGTGGAATGCACTACCAAATGAAATAGTGTGTGCCAAAACAATTCATAAATTTAAGGAGATGTATGATGAAAATGGTTTAAGACACGGGACAGTACGAGCTTGACTCATTCCTGTAAAGATACAATTAGGTAAGAACACACTGTAATAACTGAAATGAAACTGAATAAATTAATCACTGTTCTGGCCGAGATTCGAACTCAGGCCCCCGCGCTTGAATCGCGCGCATGTTAACCACTGAGCCAAAGAGAGGATCCCCACTTTGCCTTTGGGCAACGCGGGCTTTTATACATCCCATTACAACACAAACTTCAGAAATAATAAGCATGAACATAAAAATGGGGAGGTACTAAGAAAAATATGCTCACAGTTCATATCCTGTATGTGCCAATATTTTACCAAAGATAATAACTGTATGTGGCCCATGAGTCACTGCTAAGTAACCTTGATTTCTATGCTGGAAAAACTGGTTGCTATTTTTACTTGAATTATGCATGATTTGGCTGACTATTTACCGTTATTTACTCAGCATCATAGACTCAAGTAAATACCATAATGAATAGGTGTGTGTATATATGAGGGGTTAAACTGATTACAATGCCATTTATCCTTCTCTTACTGTTGGAGCAGTACAAAATGGCGTTATATATTCCACCTACCTACCAATTTATCCTACTGGTTTGACATTTACTGATAATTCATTTATTTAGTATGAAACTTCCCATCGTCTGGGTGATAGTTTGACATTTACAGCTCGTGAGAAGTGAAGGAAGTTTTGACGTACCGAACCACTGTTTGTACCTTAAAATAACTCAGCTTGTTCACTATATCCATGCAATTATCCTACAGGTTTGGTAAATTGGGACAGTCGCTCTATTTATCAGGGAAATGATAAGCTGCTGGGTGATAGTTTGACATTTAATGTTCGTGAGTGGTAAAGGAAGTTTTGACAACGTTCAGACTGAAGGTTTGTACCCAAAAGTAACACAAATGATTAATCACATACAAAGCCACCATCACCTTACATATATATCCCATCTCAAAACTTACTCTCTCTGCCTCTCGTGTCCCTCAAAACTCGAAGAATTCTTGAGTATGCCCTTCCTGGGCTTCTTGCTCAGGTTGTCGGCCATTGCAACTCTAAAGCCAGAAAAATACTCGCCCTCTGATTGGTCCATTGCTCGCCACCCGGCCAATCAGAATTAGCCTTTCTCCCGTTGCTTTTCTCTATTAAAGTGTTTTGTGGGCTATGGGAGCTGGGTCTGTCTCACGTTACTCTTGACCTAACTTCTCTCTCTCCACAAACAGCCAACCAGAATTTGCCTTTTTGCTGTTGATTTTTCCATTAAGGGCTGTAGAAATATCGCTCCTCTTTGCTCTTGACCTAACTTTAGTGTATTTGCCTGTCTCTCCACAGCCAGCCAAACATAATTCGCCTTCTCTAGAGGGGATTATGACCGTCTTTGTGGTCTATAGGACCCGGACTGTCTCAGTCTTACCTTTCTTGACCCAGCTTTGCTGTCTGTTTGTCTCCCTCTCACTGTCTCCACAGTCAGCTAATCTCAATATTCCTTTCCTAGCTGCGTGTTGTGAAATTTCTCTCAGAATGAATAAACAGTTCATGAGGTATCATTCCTAAACCAGGGGGTTCAAATCCTGGTGTGGGCAGCTACAGTGCCCCTGGACTCAGATGTTCATCCATCCTTTGTGTGTTAGCTACTTAGGGGAAGTACTGGTAACCTGGATGATATAATGGCCTTGTATCCCAGGACAGTGGCTGAATAACCCGCCACAGAGTCAAAGGCCTAAATTAGGAAGCTGCACTGCAACTAAATGCATCACTGAGTCTGCCTTTGCCTTCACCCATTATAATGGGTATCAGAATGGAGCATGTGTCCTGCTCAGAGAGGATTAAAGGGATTAAAGAATCTCCCGAGCTAGACCTTACAATGACATCATATAGCCCCGCTAGGTAACAGGAGGGTGCTACCCCTCCCGGCACGGCAGTCCCGGGCGCGGCTCGAACTCGCGACCCCCCGGTCCCGAGCTTGATGCTCTACCTCTGAGCCACCGTGCCCCCGAGCTCACAGAGGATGGATACTCCTGCCCTGCATAGTCCTGGGTCACCCTTGGGCAAGCTATAGCACCCATGAACCCACCATAAGGTAATAATTGGATGGTTACCATCATCCTGGGAGGTACTACCATGATGGTGATGTGGAGTCAAGGCCTGGTAACTGGCCTTGCACAATACTCTTAGGCAGGGAACACAAGCACATTACATGCAATCAAATTCTAGGCTGAGTTTACTTCTCATATTTATCTCCTACACACAGTTCACCCTCTTGGGGGCTGAGCATCCTCATTCTTTGCTGTACCTCATCACGTGGAAGGACCCTTTCCCAAGCCCGGTGAGGTGTTGTCTGCCACAGTAGGATATTTGTTGCTTGTGGCCAGTGACTCTGCTTGGCCAGATACAGCAGGGTAAAGCAACAAGTACTCTTTTTAACTTTTGCTTCCCACTGGGTCATGGGCTGTGACACTGACCCTATGTACAGAGGCAACAACAACAACAATAACCCTTTTCCATCTTTTTACACTTTATTTCCTATGGCTCATTATATGTATTCTGTATTGGGATGAATAAGGCAAGAATAGGCATTAACATCCTTTCCACAGTTCTTTATGACTACTTTCCTCCAGTTACATTAATCTCTTGTTACGGGTCAACATTAAAGATGGAGATATGGTAATTTATGCCAGGTTAAAGTGAACATAGCATTGTAACTTGAAATATATGATATGGGGCTACTTTCTTGTCTTTTATGGGTTCATTGTGGTGTTGATGTGGATATGCTGGAATGCATTAGAAGCACCTTGAGATGGTTTGCCCATGTAGAAAGGATAAAGAATGAGACTGACTATGAGCGTGTGTGAGCGAAGTGGAAGAGGCTGAGGGGGAGAGGGAGGTTGAGGATGAGATGCAGGGATGGGGTGGGGAGGTATGTTAGAATGGGGGGAGGGTGGATTGGAGAGAGGATAGCCCAACGGTGGAGGATATTATCTTTTTAATATATTAATAAATGCTTCTCTGGGAACTTCAATGTTGCCATACATCTTCATTCTCTTCTTTCCTTCTGCTTGGCGCTTCAGCAATTTCATCTTTCTTGTTATATCACCTCCATACTGCAAAAATAAAGATGTTAGTGATTTAAAGTAAGTTTTTGGCATATCACTCCTTACTAAGAAAAGATGGAATACAGTGTTAAACTTAAAACAAAATAGTTATGGGGTAGTAATATTTTTGTATGTATTCTATCCATTTATTATGATCCTTTTTCAGTTCCTCAGCTTCCTTAACCATCTTTGTAGCCTATGTGGAAAAATACCACAATCATCACCACCACCATAATCAGTGTCATCAACACAATCATCAACAACATTCACCTTTTTGGTGGCATAAAATTAATTGTAAACTCACACATTTTGCCACGACATCCTTCCTCACAGCTCTGATGGTGCTCCGTGCCAGAATGTTTCCTCCAACAGCAGCCTGTATCACTACCTGAAAATATTAACAATTAAACATCTCTAATAAATAACATTCTCAAAATCTCAAGACCCTAGGACTCAATTTCAGTTGATTAAGACTGATATTAGTTGGTACTGTATAATATTAAAGAGTGGTGCATATATAACATCCTCTTTCAATGAACAATTTCTCGTGCTGGGACAGCTCAATCAGTGTTATCAACGTCTCTCCTGCATCATTTATTCACACCTTACTCCCACTGCCACACCCACACCAGCAAACTGAGCCACTGCCACAACACATAAGATACTGTCAAGAAATAAGAAAGATGAGGGTGTGATATGAAGGGAGGGCGGCCAAATGCCAGAGGACAGGGAGATATGAAGGTGAATCCTTTGTGGCCACCACTTAGAGGAATAAGGTGTCTGGCAATAGACAGATAAACAGATACACAGAAACATACCTGGAAAAGGTGCCTTGGTAGTGTGTTTTCAAGTTTCTCACACATTCTCTTTCCAATTTTTCTTGCCTGGGAAGAGTGGACAATGGTAGAGAGTTCTGGCACAGCACGACCATTTAGAAGAATGTCAAGCTGCAGAGAAGAGTATGCAAAATTAATACAGAAAAGAGGTGATGATGATGATGATATAATGATGATGATGATATGATGATAATAGGGTGATGATGATGATACACACATTTTACCTTACCTGGCCCAGATTTTTCTCCACTTGCACCTTATTTCTCAAAGCTCAGTGGTGGACTAAGACAATACCACAGTTCTACATCCTTTCCACAAAACTACTTCTTGTAGCCTGTATATACTGTATATATATATTCATATGTTAATCTTGTTACAGCTCAGACTTCAAGATGAAGAGATGTCAATTTTAGGATGTTAAAGTAAAAATAGAACAGTAAACACTTCTTTAGTATTAAACACATTATACAACAATGCGGTCATAATTGTTCAACTTAATTTAGGGGTGCAGGAGAGAAGGCAGCCAGATGGCAGATTACAAGATGACACAGAGGTGATTCATTTGTGGTCACCTATGGGATTCAGGTGCTGGATTACAATACAGGTAGATAAACAAACAGATAGACAGATAGAAAGACAGACAGGGACATATGACTGACAAACAGATTGATAGATACAATATACAAATAGTCCTTCATTTATGCAACTGGTCAACTCTGGAACTGTCTTCCTCTGTCTGTATTTCCTACTTCCTATGATCTCCAGTCTTTCAAACGCAGTATGTCCAGGCATCTCGAAATGAACGAGTCTTGAATTTGGCTCTCTCTTGTACTGGTTTTGTTTTTGCTTGGAAGGAACAGTTTGCGGGCCCAAGGCCTTTGGTTCCTTCTTCCTTGCATAAAAAAACAAAAAAACAGATGAACAGATTAAATAAACACACCTTTACAAGCAATGAAGATTCATAACCCAGATCTTCATAGTCAAAAGTAGCATAGCCAGATGTGAGAGACTTCAGGGTGTCAAAGAAATCAATCACTATTTCATTGAGTGGGAGTTTGTATGTCATGATTATTCTGAAGTTGTCCAGGTTTCTTATATTTTGCTGCACACCTCGTCTCTCCTGACACAGCCCTATCACAGCACCCAGGTATGTGTCTGAAAAACGAAAATCATCATCATCATCTTTATCATCAGCATATTGTTTTCATCATCACCATCATCCTTCCTCTAATCCCATGACAGATGGGGTGGGGTAGGTTCAAGAAAGCAAAGAAAAAGAAAAAAATCTGATAGTAGGAGGACTCCTCAACAGCATGCCAGTGAAATGGGCCACATTTTCATTTACTATCCATTCAGGACCTAGGAATTCTGACTCTACCTCACATGCACATGTTTCCACAAAAATGTGCTCCCTAACTACCTATCAGACACAGCTGTTGTTGTTGCTGTTCCTGCTATACTCTGGACCTCTTGTCATCCACTCCTTTGTACAAAATTCATCCAACCAGCTCAATCCTTTGTCAGTTCCCTAGCCTTATCAACCTATATATGAAAAAAAAAAAATCTTATTACCTGTACTTAAAAAAAAGTACTCACCAGGTGTAATAATTGTTCCCATAACAAAGGGTTCACTGGTGTCCACTACGTGCGATGGGTCTGGCCACAATACCGGGCTGTTTATAAAGACTTCATCACCTCTGTACTGCTGTATTGCTTGTGTACCTTTCACTTTTACCTGTGGAAGAGGAATTTTTTGTTAGTAATTGAACAGAGAGGTTGCTAGAGACCGAGCAATGTGGAGAGCTGCCATTAGGAGACCAAGGCCCAACCCAACCATCTACACATGATCTGATCTATGAGGTGAAGCCAGGAATCCAGGGGACTGAATGGTGTTTGAATAAGTGTCTTGCCTTACTGTACATCCGAAAAAATAAATAAATAAATAAATAAATTACAGGGCTTACCAGATAAGGCACAGATGGTGTAGTAATAACAACCTGAGCTCCGTGTTCCTGTTCAAGCCTCTGGTTGAAAACATCCATGTGCAGAAGTCCTAGGAATCCAAGCCTCCAACCCTGCCCCAGTGCTGAACTGTTGAGGGAATGAGTGAGCATTTATTAAAAGAGAAAAGAAAAAAACTATTACATTAATTTCTTTCAATGCTAAAAACCTGACCTTGACATGTAACCTTGAGCTTTTGACTGATCTTAACCTTAAGCTTTGATTATTCTGCACCAAAATTGAATCACTTCCTTCCAGACCATCACACAATGTATGTACCAAATTTGATCCATATTATATCAGGCATTCCTTAGCTACAGTATGTCATTAGTGCCCATACACAGGTGGATGCATACATCATTTTATTCATTTATTTATTGCCTGCCCTTTCCTCTCTTCCTTCCATCCTCCTCTGTCTTGCTTTCCTTCATTCTTTCCTTTTCCTTCTGCCTATGGGTGACACTACACTGAGTGACAAGCCAAATGATTTCCTGTACACTAAGAAACTATTTACTGTGCTGGGTGGTAACCACATAACCAAATTATGGCATCTGGTGGTTTAGCGGGTAATCAAGAGACTCCAATTAGATAGAGACTGTGCAGGTTTATATGCAAGGGATGGTTGGGGTTTATTGCTCACATTATGCCACTCAGGGATGAGTGAGGCTGGTCACTCTCATCTTAAATGTCAGGACCAACCTGCCTTGCCCCGGGCTCCTATGCTTCTCATGGGGCAACACAGGATTGGATGATGAATGAATGAATTTATTTAGAGAAAATGAAAAAAAGAAGGAAAAATAAATTAAATACTGACAGATCTGGTAGAGGTAAACTATACACTAACAATGGCTTAGGTAAACATTGAGAACCGTCTTGCTTTACTGAACAAGCTTACAGACTGGTAACAAGACAGCAGCTGACAACATATACTGAACAGATACAATGTTATACAAAGTCAGTTATGGTTATACACAGACAGACCAATATATATGCATTTATATCACACAGTTTTTTTTTTCAAGAGAATGCATACTGTATTCCATATACACCAGCAGAGGGCAGCAAATGCATATAGGCTTGCCATTCATATATCAAAATGGCAGCATACCAAGACAACCTTACACACATCACATACAGAAAAAAAAAAAAATTCCATACACATGACTAAAAAGAAATGGAGTTGAACAAAAAACCAATAGTTTTGGACACAATATACACTAACCTTGACTCAGTACTGACGGAGACACTTCCATCGTTTAAACAAAGGCGTTCTATGGCTGCTCTGAGTGCCGAATGTTCTCCCTGGTCCATTGGGTACACACCAGCGAACACCTGAGGATGGATAGATACATAGACAGACAGAGAGACATACATGCAGACTGAGATATACAGTTGATAAATGCAATGCCACCAAGGGAAGTATGCTGGTCATCTACCCTTACATGTCACCTCCTGTGTCCTGAAGCTATTTAGGGCCATCCTTCCAAATGGGGCTTTCTAACCACTACACCATCAACAATGGGTTTAGCTGATTAAATCTGGGCAGGGGTTACATCTTGGCTCCCTTGAGGTGAAATGTGTCACCAAAATCACCAAGAGAATAAGTTTGTGAGAGAGTAAGAGTTTGAGAGTGAGTGAGACAGCATATATTTGTGTGAGTGAGAAAGTAAGTGAGTGAAAATATGAGTATGAGTGAGAAAGCAAGCCTGAAAGAAAGTGTGTGAGAGAAAGCTACAGTGAGGCAGTAAGTGTGGGAGAGTGAGTAAGTAAGTGAGCAAGAGAAAGTGAGTGAGTGAATAATAAACTCACCATGGGCTTAGCTTGTTTAAAACCAGGCAGTGGTTCCACCTTGGCCCCCTTCAAGTGAAATGTGTCGCCAATGAGAGCATCCTTGGTGTCACGGATGTTAGCAGTGAAGTAGCCCACTTGTCCAGTGTGTCTGAAAAATTAAAAAAACTCTCATCTACAACGCACAGAATCATCATCATCATTCTGTCCTCTTTTCCCAGCTGAAGATGGGGTGAAGCTGGATCAAGAGACAAGCCATCAACAGCACGAAGAGCAAAATAAATCAATCAACCACATGATGCTATGCCTCCTCTTAAGTAATGCCCATATACTGTATACTGTATAAGGTTGGCCATAGTATAGCTGATGTTTTCTGGAAGGTGAACCAAAGTGCCAAAACCAGGTCATTACTTCACAACAGTTGCTGGAAACTGTTGTGAAAATATAAACCTAAAATGTGTAATAAGACTTGCAGAACTGCTACAGTCTGTTTGGACTCTGTTCACTTGTACTGAATGATTCCTGCCTGAGGATAGCTGTCTAGCTTTTTATCACACTTCCCATCATAATAGTATCCCAGAGGCCAAGGTAAATATCAGTCTGTTAACATATACTGCATATAAAGCATTCAAAGCTACCATATTGCTGGACTAAATAGTTTGGAGTAACATTAAATAAAGAATATTGCTATCATATCTCTGATAATCACAACTGCTGTATTTTTATAAGTGTACAATACAGTTATATAGGTAACACAAGAGAAAATACCTATTTACTGTAGCCTACTCAAATCTTACAACTTAGGCACTGAAGTCTCCTGAGGTGTTAAAATTCCAAGGTCCTTCACTTCATATGTTTTGCTGGAGTGAGATGAGGTGATAAAGTCTCCTGTCTTCATACACCCATCCACTACCAGTATTAAGCACACTATGCCCTGAAATATAAGGTACTAGTAGTAGTAGTGGTAGATGCAACCCTAAGCTTGTCTCAATGTGAACTCACTAGACTTGAGGCTAAAGTTACCCTTCTCTGGCAGTCCACCATCCTCCTTTCTGGGGATAGGGAGAACTGAGAGACTTTTGTGCTACCTGGTAGCTGAGCTGCCCAGTTATATCAGTGCCTTATAAGGTATCCCTTTCCAGCACCGATATGAGGTGAAGGGAATTAGTTATCTATCACCATCATCATCATCTGTTATCTTTCTATTTACAGTACTGTATGCTGCACCAGCAAAAAGAATAAACCTGAAAAAATACATCATTGTAGGAACTACCTATCATTTACTATCATCATCATCAACGTCACCCAACAAAGTAAATCATTACCTGGGTTACAAGAAACCATTTGGCTTGTTACCTAATGTATAGTCACCTGAAGGCAGAACTACATCAAGTAGGAGGATGGTGGATGCCCCCCAGTTACCATAATATGAAATCATTAGATAAAAAGACATAAACAATGGTGGCTTATGACAAGGGCTTACTTTGCTACAAAAATAAATCTCCAAGCTGAAAAACTTATGTGATATGGATGGAGAGACAGCAAAAGCAGTATACTGCTGAGAGAGAGAAAGAAGAGGAAGAGGAGTGTTCGAGAGGGTGAGAGAGATGTTTGAGGATAAAGCAACCTGGAGATGTTTCTGTCACAGCCATCCCCTGTTTAGGGGTCCCCAGGAGGATACAAGGTGTCAGGGATGATAATGATAAAAAACTTAGCAGCAATCTGTAAGTACCAGTACCTTATATCTGTCAAACCAGGAGTCAAAGAGCAGGACACGTAGAGGAGCATCAGGTCTACAGGTGTCAGTAGGAGAAGGTACTCTCTGCACTACAGCATCTAAAACTTCCCTAACTCCAGTTCCCATCTTTGCTGATACCTGTGAAATGTAGTAGTGGTCAATATCCATAGAATACAATGTCTCTCAAGGGCCGCCCGGGAGCGAAAGAAAATGCGCCAGCTCCTTGGTGATGACGTCACACTCTCCTCTCTCATCTCCCTCATCCCAGCTCATACCTAAGACTGTTACACAGTCAAATTTTTCTTTATTTCTTGTCATATCTTAACATGTGGTTGCATGTCTGAAAAGAGGTAAATAACATACTAATCTCTAGCCAAACTCTTTATCAGTTTTAGTCATATCCTGCTCATATCATTATAAGCTTTCAAACAGTGTTTAAGCATACTGACTAGAAATTATCTCATGTCATACTTAAAGTTTATTGAACATGAATCTCTCTCTCTCTCTCTCTATCTCTATCTCTCTATCAAGCAATCAGTCAGTCAGTATATTTCT